>CAJHQQ010001887.1:0-79086 GCA_905132885.1 Moricandia moricandioides
AGTTTACCCTTTTTGGCGATTTAGCAATTTCTTCTTGATTCTATTCAAAACATAATGAATCACTACGTAATAATCTTTACTTGGAATCATAAATCAGTGGAGAATCACCCTGAAGTTGAACCAATATCATAGGAGTTATGATAAAGAAGTTATCCCACTTTTAACCGAAGTGATTCGAGTTTACCATGTTTGGAGAGTTGGCAATTTCTTCTTGGTTTTAATAAAACCAGAATGAATCACGATTTAAGAATCCTTGTTTGGACTCATAAATCAGTGGAGAATCACCCTGAAGTTCAATCAATATAATAGGAGTTATGATGAAGAAATTATCCAACTTTTAACCGAAGTGATTCGAGTTTACCATGTTTGGAGATTTGGCAATTTCTTCTTGGTTTTAATCAAACCAGAATGAATCAAGATGTAAGAAGCTTGATTTGGACTCATAAATCAGTGGAAAATCACCCTGTTGTTGAATCAATATCATAGGAGTTACGATGAAGAAGTTATTCCACTTTTAACAGAAGTGATTCCAGTTTACCCTATGTAAAGATTTGGGAATTTTTTCTTGATTCTAATCAAACCAGTTAGAATCACGATGTAAGAAGCTTGATTCGGACTCATAAATCCGTGGAGAATTACCCTGAAGTTGAATCATTATCGTAGGACCTATGATGAAAGTTATCCCACTTTTAATCGAAGTGATTCCAGTTTACCATGTTTGGAGATTTGGCAATTTCTTCTTGATTTTAATCAAACCAGAATGAATCACGATGTAAGAAGCTTTATTTTGAATCATAAATCAGTGGATAATCACCCCGAAGTTGACCCAATATCATAGGCGTTATGATGAAGAAGTTATCCCACTTTTAACCGAAGTGATTCCAGTTTACCCTGTTTGGAGATTTGGTAATTTGTTCTTGATTCTAATCAAACCATAAAGAATCACGATGTAAGAAGCATGATTTGGAATAATAAATCAGTGGAGAATCATCCTGGAATTGAATCAATATCATAGGAGTTATGATGAAGAAGTTATCCCACTTTTAACCGAAGTGATTCCAGTTTATCCTGTTTGGAGATTTGACAATTTCATCTTGATTCTAATCAAACTAGAATGAATCAAGATTTAAGAAGCTTTATTTGGATTCATAAATTAGTGAATATTCACCCTGAAGTTGAATCAATATCATAGGAGTTATGATGAAGAAGTTATCCCACTTTTAACCGAAGTTATTCTAGTTTACGCTTTTTGGAGATTTGGCAATTTCTTCTTGATTCTAATCAACCCATAATAATCACGATGTAAGAAGCTTGATTTGGACTCATAAATCAGTGGAGAATCACCCTAAACTTGAATCAATATCATAGGAGTTATGATGAAGAAGTTATCCCACTTTTAACCGAAGTTATTCTAGTTTACCCTGTTTGAACATTTGTCAATTTCTTCTTTATTCTAATCAAACCAGAATGAATCAAGAAGTTTGAACATTTGTCAATTTTTTCTTTATTCTAGTTTACCCTTCTTGGCGATTTCGCAATTTCTTCTTGATTCTATTCAAAACATAATGAATCACAATGTAAGAAGCTTTATTTGGACTCATAAATCAGTGGAGAATCACCTTAAAGTTGAACCAATATCATAGGAGTTATCATGAAGAAGTTATCCCACTTTTAATCGAAGTGATTCAAGTTTACCATGTTTGGAGATTTGGTAATTTGTTATTGATTCTAATTAAACCAGAATAAATAAAGATGTAAGACTCTTGATTTGGAGTAAAAAATCAGTGCATATTCACCCTGAAGTATAATCAATATCATAGGAGTTATGATGTAGAAGTTTTCCCACTTTTACACGAAGTGATTCCAGTTTACCCTGTTTAGATATTTGGCAATTTCTTCTTGATTTTAATCAAACCAGAATGAATGGCGATGTAAGAAGATTGATTAAAACTAATAAATCAGTGGATAATCACCATGAAGTTGAATCAATATCATAGGAGTTATCATGAAGAAGTTATCCTACTTTTAACCGAAGTGATTCAAGTTTACCATGTTTGGAGATTTGAAAATTTATTCTTGATTCTAATCAATACAGAATGAATCAAGATGTAAGAAGATTGATTTGGAGTAATAAATCAGTGGATATTTACCCTGAAGTTGAATCACCATCATAGGAGTTATGATGAAGAAGTTATCCCTCTTTTATCCCAAGTGATTCCAGTTTATCTTGTTTGGAGATATGGCAATTTCTTCTTGGGCTTAATCATACTAGGATGAATCACGATGTATGAAGCCTTATTTGCACTTATAAATAAGTGGAGAATCACCCTGAAGTTGAATCAATATACTAGGAGTTACGATGAAGAAGTTATCCCACTTTTAACCGAAGTGATTATATTTTACCATATTTGGAGATTTTGCAATTTTTTCTTGATACAAATCAAACCATTAAGAATAAAGATGTAAGAATCTTGATTTGGAATCATAAATCCATGGAGAATCACCCTGAATTTGAATAAATATCATAGGAGTTATGATGAAGAAGTTATCCCACTTTTAACCGAAGTGTTGTCAGCTTACCCTGTCTGGAGATTTGTCAATCTCTTCCTTGATTCTAATCAAACCAGAATGAATACAGATTTAAGAAGATTGACTTCGACTCATAAATCAGTGGATAATCAACCGGAAGTTGAACCAATATCGTAGGAGTTATGATGAAGAAGTTGTCACATTTTTAACCGAAGTGATTCCAATTTACCTTGTTTGGAGATTTGATAATTTCTTCTTTATTTTAATCAAAACAGAATGAATCAAGATGAAAGAAGCTTGATTGGGAGTCATAAATCAGTGGAAAATCACCCTGAAGTTGAATCAATATCATAGGAGTTACGATGAAGAAGTTATCCCACTTTTAACCGAAGTGATTCCAGTTTACCCTTTTTGGAGATTTGGAAATTTCTTCTTGATACTAATAAAACCAGAATGAATCACGATGTAAGAAGCTTGATTTTGACTCTTAAATCAGTGGATAATCATCTTGAAGTTGAATCAAGATCATAGGAGTTATGATGAAGAAGTTATCCCACTTTTAACCGAAGTGATTCCAGTTTACCCTTTTTTAACCGAAGTGATTTCAGTTTACCCTGTCTGGAGATTTGGCAATTTCGTCTCTATTCTAATAAAAAAATAATGAATCACGATGTAAGAATATTTATTTGGACTAATAAATATGTGGAGAGTCACCCTGATGTTTAATCAATATCATAGGAGTTATGATGAAGAAGTTATCCCACTTTTAACCGAAGTGATTCCAGTTTACCCTTTTTGGCGATTTGACAATTTCTTCTTGATTCTATTCAAAAAGTAATGAACCACAATGTAAGATGCTTTATTTGGAATCATAAATCAGTGGCGAATCACCATGAAGTTTAACCAATATCATAGGCGTTATGATGAAGAAGTTATCCCACTTTTAACCGAAGTGATTCCAATTTATCATGTTTGGCGATTTCGCAAATTCTTCTTGATTCTATCAAAACAGAATGAATCAAGATGTATAAATCTTTATTTAGAGTCATAAATCAGTGGATATTCACCCTGAAGTTGAATCACTATCATAGGAGTTATGATGAACAAGTTATCCCACTTTTAACTAAAGTGATTCCAGTTTACCCAGTTTGGAGATTTAGCAATTTTTCCTTGATTCTAAATTAACCAGAATTAAAAAAGATGTATGAATCTTAATTTGGTGTCATAAATAAGTGCATGTTCTCCCTGAAGTTGAATCACTATCATAGGAGTTATGATGAAGAAGTTATCATACTTTTAACCAAGTGATTCCAGTTTACCATGTTTGGAAGTTTGGCAATTTCTTCTTGATTTTAATTAAACCAGAATGAATAACGATGTAAGAAGGTTGATTTGGACTTATAAATCAGTGGAGAATCACCCTGAAGTTGAATCAATATCATAGGAGTTATGATTAAGAAGTTATCCCACTTTTAACCAAAGTGATTCCAATTTACCATGTTTGGAGATTTGGTAATTTCTTCTTGATTCTAATCAAACCATAATGAATCAAGATGTACGAAGATTTATTTGGAGTCCTAAACTCGTGGAGAATCACCCCGAAGTTTAATTAATATCATAGGTGTTATGATGAAGAAGTTATCCCACTTTTAACCGAAGTAATTACAGTTTACCCTGTTTGGAGATTTGACAATTTCTTCTTAATTTTAATCAAACCAGAATGAATCAAACTAATAAATCAGTGGGGTAATCACCCTGAAGTTGAATCAATATCATAGGAGTTACGATGAAGAAGTTATCCTACTTTTAACCGAAGTGATTCTAGTTTACCATGTATGGAGATTTACCAATTCTTCTTGATTCTAATCAAACCAGTAAGCATCACGATGTAAGAAGCTTGATATGGACTCCTAAATCCGTGGAGAATCACCCTGAAGTTGAATTAATATCATAGGAGTTATGATGAAGAAGTTATCCTACTTTTAACCGAAGTGATTCGAGTTTACCCTCTTTTGCCATTTGGAAATTTATTCTTGATTCTAATCAAACCAGAATTTATCTAGATGCAAGAACCTTGATTTGGACTCATCAATCAGTGGAGAATAACCCTGAAGTTGAATCAATATAATAGGAGTTATGATGAAGAAGTTATCCTACTTTTAACCAAGTGATTCCAGTTTACCATGTTTGGAAATTTGGCAATTTCTTCTTGATTTTAATCAAACCAGAATGAATAACGATGTAAGAAGGTTGATTTGGACTCATAAATCAGTGGAGAATCACCCTGAAGTTGAATCAATATCATAGGAGTTATGATAAAGAAGTTATCCCACTTTTAACCAAAGTGATTCCAATTTACCATGTTTGGAGATTTGGTAATTTCTTCTTGATTCTAATCAAACCATAATGAATCAAGATGTAAGAAGATTTATTTGGAGTCCTAAACTCGTGGAGAATCACCCCGAAGTTTAATTAATATCATAGGTGTTATGATGAAGAAGTTATCCCACTTTTAACCGAAGTTATTACAGTTTACCCTGTTTGGAGATTTGGCAATTTCTTCTTAATTTTAATCAAACCAGAATGAATCAAGATGTAAGAAGCTTGAGTTTCACTCATAAATCAGTGCGGTAATCACCCTGAAGTTGAATCAATATCAAAGGAGTTACGATGAAGAAGCTATCCTACTTTTAACCGAAGTGATTCCAGTTTACCATGTATGGAGATTTAGCAATTCTTCTTGATTCTAATCAAACCAGTAAGCATCACGGTGTAAGAAGATTGATATGGACTCATAAATCCGTGGAGAATCACCCTGAAGTTGAATTAATATCGTAGGAGTTATGATGAAGAAGTTATCCTACTTTTAACCGAAGTAATTCGAGTTTACCCTCTTTTGCCATTTGGAAATTTATTCTTGATTCTAATCAAACCAGAATTTATCTAGATGCAAGAATCTTGATTTGGACTCATCAATCAGTGGAGAATACCCTGAAGTTGAATCAATATAATAGGAGTTATGATGAAGAAGTTATCCCACTTTTAACCGAAGTAATTCTAGTTTACACTGTTGGAGAATTGACAATTTTTTCTTGATTATAATTTAACCAGAATGAATAAAGATGTAATAATCTTGATTTGGTGTCATAAATAAGTGCATGTTCTCCCTGAAGTTGAATCATTATCATAGGAGTTATGATGAAGAAGTTATCCAACTTTTAACCAAGTGATTCCAGTTTACCATGTTTGGCAATTTGGCAATTTCTTCTTGATTTTAATCAAACCAGAATGAATAACGATGTAAGAAGGTTGATTTGGACTCATAAATCAGTGGAGAATCACCCTGAAGTTGAATCAGTATCATAGGAGTTAAGATTAAGAAGTTATTTCACTTTTAACCGAAATGATTCCAGTTTACTATGTTTAGAGATTTAGCAATTTCTTCTTGATTCTAATCAAACCATAATGAATCAAGATGTAAGAAGCTTTAATTGGAGTCCTAAACTCGTGGAGAATCACCCCGAAGTTGAATCAATATCGTAGGTGTTATGATGAAGAAGTTATCCCACTTTTAACCGAAGTGATTCCAATTTACCATGTTTGGCGATTTGGAAATTATTTCTTGATTCAAATAAAACCAGAATCAATTGCAATGTAAGAAGCTTGTTTTTGACTCATAAATCACTGGAGAATCACCCTGAAGTAGAACCAATATCATAGGAGTTACGATGAAGAAGTTATCCCACTTTTAACCGACGTGATTCCTGTTTATCTTATTTGGAGATTTGGCTATTTCTTCTTGATTTTAATAAAACCAGAATGAATCTCGATGTAAGAAGATTGATTTGGAGTCATAAATCAGTGGAGTTATGATGAAGAAGTTATCCCACTTTTTACCGAAGTGATTCCGGTTTACCCCCGTTTTGGCGATTTGGCAATTTCTTCTTCATTCTATTCAAACCATAATGAATCACGATTTAAGAAACTTCATTTGGACTCATAAATCAGTGGAGAATCACCCTGAAGTTGAACCAATATCATAGGAGTTATGATGAAGAAGTTATCCCACTTTTAACCGAAGTGATTCCAGTTTACCATGTTTGGAGATTTGGCATATTCTTCTTCATTCTATTCAACCCATAATGAATCGCGATGTAAGAAGCTTGAATTTGACTCATAAATTAGTGGAGAATTAATCTAGATGTAAGAAGATTGATTTGGACTTATAAATAAGTGGATAATCACCTTGAAGTTGATCAAATATCATAGGAGTTATGATGAAGAAGTTATCCCACTTTTAACCGAAGTGATTCTAATTTATAATGTTTGGAGATTTGGCAATTTCTTCTTGATTCTAATCAAAACAGAATGAATCAAAATGTAAGAAGCTTGTTTTGGAGTCATAAATCAGTGGATATTCACCCTGAAGTTGAATCACTATCATAGGAGCTATGATGAAGAAGTTATCCCACTTTTAACCGAAGTCATTCCAGATTATCCTGTTTGGAGATTTGGAAATTTGTTCTTGATTTTAATCAAAACATGATGAATCAGGATGTAAGAATCTTGATTCGGACTCGTAAATATGTGGAAAATCTCCTTGAATTTGAATCCATATCATAGGAGTTATGATGAAGAAGTTATCCCACTTTTAACCGAAGTGATTCCAGTTTACCCTGTTTGGAGATTTGGTAATTTCTTCTTGATTCTAATCAAACCATAATGAATCATGATGTAAGAAGTTTGATTTTGAATCCTAAATCAGTGGAGAATCACCCTGAATTTGAATCAATACCATGTTTGGCGATTTGACAATTTCTTCTTGATTCTAATAAAACCAGAATGAATCGTGATGAAAAAATCTTGATTTAGAGTCATAAATCAGTGGATATTCACCCTGAAGTTGAATCACTATCATAGGATTTAAGATGAAGAAGTTATCTCACTTTTAACCGAAGTGATTCCAGGTTACACTGTTTGGAGATTTGGCAATTTCTTCTTGATTCTAATCAAACCATAATGAATCAAGATGTAAGAAGCTTTATTTGGAGTCATAAATAAGTGGATATTCATCCTGAAGTTGAATCATTATCATAGGAGTTATGATGAAGAAGTTATCCCACTTTTAATCGAAGTGATTGTAGTTAACCCTGTTTGGAGATTTGTTAATTTCTTCTTGATTCTAATCAAACCATAATGAATCAAGATGTAAGAAGTTTGATTTTGAATCCTAAATCAGTGGAGAATCACCCTGAATTTGAATCAATATCATAGGAGTTATGATGAATAAGTTATCCCACTTTTAACCGAAGTGATACCAATTTATCATGTTTGACGATTTAGCAACTTCTTCTTGATTTAAGTTAAACTAGAATGAATCACGATGTAAGAAGCTTGATTTTGAATAATAATCAGTGGATAATCACTCTGAAGTTGAACCATTATCATAGGAGTTATGATGAAGAAGTTATCCCACTTTTAACCGAAGCGATTCTAGTTTACCCTGTTTGGAGATTTGGCAATTTATTCTTTATTATAATCAAACCATAATGAATCAAGATGTACGAAGCTAGGAGTTATAATCAGTGGATATTTACCCTGAAGTTGAATAACTATCATAGGAGTTATGATGAAGAAGTTATCCCACTTTTAACCGAAGTGATTACAGGTTACCATGTTTGGAGATTTGACAACTTCTTCTTGATTTTAATCAAAACAGAATGAATAATGATCTAAGAAGCTTGATTTGGACTCATAAATCAGTGGAGAATCATCCTGAAGTTGAACCAATATCATAGGAGTTATTATGAAGAAGTTATCCCACTTTTAACCGAAGTAATTCCAGTTTACATGTTTGGAGATTTGGCAATTTCTTCTTGATTCTAATCAAACCAGAATGAAGCAATATGTAAGAAGCTTGATTTTGAATCATAAAGCAGTGGATATTCACCATGAAGTTGAACCAATATCATAGGAGATATGATGAATAAGTTATCCCACTTATAACTGAAGTGATTCCAGTTTACCTTGTTTGGCGATTTGGAAATTACTTCTTGATTCTAATCAAACCAGAATGAATTACGATGTAAGAATCTTGATTTGGACTCATAAATCAGTGGAGAATCACCCTTAAGTTGAATTAATATCATAGGAGTTATGATGAAGAAGTTATCCCACTTTTAACCGAAGTGATTCCAGTTTACCAAGTTTAAAGATTTGGCATTTAATTCTTGATTCTATTCAAACCATAGTGAATTGCGATGTAAGAAGCTTGAATTTGACTCATAAATCAGTGGAGAATCACCATGAAGTTGAATCAATATCATAGGAATTATGATGAAGAAGTTATCCCACTTTTATCCGAAGTGATTCCAGTTCACCCTGTTTGGAGATTTGACAACTTCTTCTTGATTTAAATCAAACTATAATGATTCACGATTTAAGAAGCTTGATTTGGATTCATAAATCATGGGATATTAACCCTGAAGTTGAATCACTATCATAGGAGTTATGATGAAGAATTATCTCTTTTTTAACAGAAGTGATTCCAATTTAACCTATTTGTAGATCTGGCAACTGATTCTTGATTCTAATCAAAACAGAATGAATCGAAATGTAAGAAGCTTCATTTGGACTCATAAATCAGTGGAGAATCACCCTGAAGTTGAATCAGTATCATAGAGTTATGATGAAGAAGATATCCCACTTTTAACCGAAGTGATTCCAGTTTACCATGTTTGGAGATTTGGAAATTTCTTCATGAATCTAATCAAACCAGAATGAATCACGATGTAATAATCTTGATTTGGAATCATAAATCCGTGGAGAAGCACCCCGAAGTTGAATCAATATGATAGGAGTTATGATGAAGAAGTTATCCCACTTTTAACCGAAGTGATTCCAATTTACCCTGTTTGACGATTTGGTAATTTCTTCTTGATTTAAATTAAATTAGAATAAATCACGATATAAGAAGCTTAACTTTAACTCATAAATCAGTGGATAATCACCCTGAAGTTGAACCATTATCATAGGAGTTATGATGAAGAAGTTATCCCAGTTTTAACCGAAGCGATTCTAGTTTAACATGTTTGGAGATTTGACAATTTCTTCTTGATTCTAATAAAAACATAATGAATCAAGATGTAAGAAGCTTTATTTGTAGTCATAAATCAGTGGATATTCACCCTGAAGTTGAATCATTATCATAGGAGTTATGATGAAGAAGTTATCCCGCTTTTAACCGAAGTGATTACAGGTTACCATGTTTGGATATTTGGAAATTTCTTCTTGATTCTAATCAAACCATAATGATCAAGATGTAAGAAGCTTGATTTTGAGTAATAAATCTGTGGATATTAACCCTGAAGTTTAATCACTATCATAGGATTTATGATGAAGAAGTTATCTCATTTTTAACCGAAGTGATTCCAGGTTACACTTTTTGGAGATTTGGCAATTTCTTCTTGATTTTAATCAAACTATAATGAATCAAGATGTAAGAAGCTTTATTTGGATTCATAAATCAGTGGATATTCACCCTGAAGTTGAATCATTATCATAGGAGTTAGGATGAAGAAGTTATCCCACTTTTAACCGAAGTGATTGTAGTTAACCTAGTTTGGAGATTAGGCAATTTCTTCTTAATTCAAATCAAACCCACAATGAATCAAGATGTGAGAAGCAATATTTGGATTCTTAAATCAGTGGATATTCACCCTGAAGTTGAATCATTATAATAGGAGTTATGATTAAGAAGTTATCCCACTTTTAACCGAAGTGATTATAGTTTACCCTGTTTGGAGATTTGACAATTTCTTTTTGATTCTAATCAAACCAGAATGAATCAAGATGTAAGAATCTTGATTTGGAGTCATAAATCAGTGGATATTCACCCTGAAGTTGAATCACTATCCTAGGAGTTATGATGAAGAAGTTATCCCACTTTTAACCAAAGTGATTCTAGTTTACCCTATTTGGTGATTTGGCAATTTTTTTTATTCTAATAAAAATAGAATGAAATACTATGTAATAAGCTTTAATTTGACTCATAAATCAGTGGAGAATCACCCTGAAGTTGAATCAATATCATAGGAGTTATGATGAAGAAGTTATCCCACTTTTAACCGAAGTGATTCCAGTTAACCATGTTTGGCAATTTGGGAATTTCTTCTTGATTCTAATCAAAACAGAATGAATCACGATGTAAGAAGCTTTATTTGGACTCATTAATCTGTGGAGAATCACCCAGAAGTTGAATCAATATCGTAGGAGTTATGATGAAGAAGTTATCCCACTTTTAACCGAAGTTATTCTAGTTTACCATGCTTAGCGATTTGGCAATTTCTTCTTGATTCTAAAAACACCAAAATGAATCACGATGTAAGAAACTTGATTTTGACTCATAAATCAGTAGATAATCACCCTTAAGTTGAACCAACATCATAGGAGTTATGATGAAGAAGTTATCCCACTTATAACTGAAGTGATTCCAGTTTACCTTGTTTGGCGATTTGGAAATTACTTCTTGATTCTAATCAAACCATAATGAATCGCGATGTAAGAAGCTTGAATTTGACTCATAAATCAGTGGAGAATCACCATGAAGTTGAATCAATATCATAGGAATTATGATGAAGAAGTTATCCCACTTTTATCCGAAGTGATTCCAGTTCACCCTGTTTGGAGATTTGACAACTTCTTCTTGATTTAAATCAAACTAGAATGAATCACGATTTAAGAAGCTTGATTTGGATTCATAAATCATGGGATATTCACCCTGAAGTTGAATCACTATCATAGGAGTTATGATGAAGAAGTTATCTCATTTTTAACCGAAGTGATTTCAGTTTACCATGTTTGGAGTTTTGGCATTTTCTTCTTCATTCTATTCAAACCATAATGAATCGCGATGTAAGAAGCTTGAATTTGACTCATAAATCAGTGGAGAATCACCATGAAGTTGAATCAATATCATAGGAATTATGATGAAGAAGTTATCCCACTTTTATCCGAAGTGATTCCAGTTCACCCTGTTTGGAGATTTGACAACTTCTTCTTGATTTAAATCAAACTAGAATGAATCAAGATTTAAGAAGCTTGATTTGGATTCATAAATCATGGGATATTCACCCTGAAGTTGAATCACTATCATAGGAGTTATGATGAAGAAGTTATCTCATTTTTAACCGAAGTGATTTCAGTTTACCCTGTTTGGAGATCTGGCAATCGATTCTTGATTCAAAAAAAAAACAGAATGAATCGCGATGAAATAATCCTGATTTGGACTAATAAGTCAGTGGAGAATCACCCTGAAGTTGAATCAGTATCATAGAGTTATGATGAAGAAGATATCCCACTTTTAACCGAAGTGATTCTAGTTTACCCTGTTTGGAGATTTGGAAATTTCTTCTTGAATCTAATCCAACCAGAATGAATCACGATGTAATAATCTTGATTTGGAATCATAAATCCGTGGAGAATCACCCCGAAGTTGAATCAATATGATAGGAGTTATGATGAAGAAGTTATCCCACTTTTAACCGAAGTGATTCCAATTTACCATGTTTGACGATTTGGTAATTTCTTCTTGATTTAAATTAAAATAGAATGAATCACGATGTAAGAAGCTTAATTTTAACTCATAAATCAGTGGATAATCACCATGAAGTTGAACCATTATCATAGGAGTTATGATGAAGAAGTTATCCCACTTTAAACGAAGCGATTCTAGTTTACCATGTTTGGAGATTTGACAATTTCTTCTTGATTCTAATAAAACCATAATGAATCAACATGTAAGAAGCTTTATTTTTAGTCATAAATCAGTGGATATTCACCCTGAAGTTGAATCATTATCATAGGAGTTATGATGAAGAAATTATTCCGCTTTTAACAGAAGTGATTACAGGTTACCCTGTTTGGATATTTGGCAATTTCTTCTTGATTCTAACCAAACCATAATGATCAAGATGTAAGAAGCTTGATTTTGAGTCATAAATTCTGTGGATATTAACCCTGAAATTTAATCACTATCATAGGATTTATGATGAAGAAGTTATCTCATTTTTAACCGAAGTGATTCCAGGTTACACTGTTTGGAGATTTGGTAATTTCTTCTTTATTTTAATCAAACCATAATGAATCAAGATGTAAGAAGCTTTATTTGGATTCATGAATCAGTGGATATTCACCCTGAAGTTGAATCATTATCATAGGAGTTATGATGAAGAAGTTATCCCACTTTTAACCGAAGTGATTGTAGTTAACCCAGTTTGGAGATTAGGCAATTTCTTCTTAATTCCAATCAAACCCATAATGAATCAAGATGTGAGAAGCATTATTTGGATTTTTAAATCAGTGGATATTCACCCTGAAGTTGAATCATTACCATAGGAGTTATGATTAAGAAGTTATTCCACTTTTAACCGAAGTGATTATAGTTTACCCTGTTTGGAGATTTGACAATTTCTTCTTGATTCTAATCAAGACAGACTGAATCAAGATGTAAAAATCTTGATTTGGAGTCATAAATCAGTGGATATTCACCCTGAAGTTGAATCAATATCATAGGAGTTATGATGAAGAAGTTATCCCACTTTAAACCGAAGTGATTCCAGTTTACCATGTTTGGCAATTTGGGAATTTCTTCTTGATTCTGATCAAAACAGAATGAATCACGATGTAAGAAGATTTATTTGGACTCATTAATCTGTGGAGAATCACCCAGAAGTTGAATCAATATCGTAGGAGTTATGATGAAGAAGTTATCCCACTTTTAACCGAAGTTATTCTAGTTTACCATGCTTTGCGATTTGGCAATTTCTTCTTGATTCTAATAACACCAAAATGAATCACGATGTAAGAAACTTGATTTTGACTCATAAATCAGTAGATAATCACCCTTAAGTTGAACCAATATCATAGGATTTATCATGAAGAAGTTATCCCACTTATAACTGAAGTGATTCCAGTTTACCTTGTTTGGCGATTTGGAAATTACTTCTTGATTCTAATCAAACCAGAATGACTTACGATGTAAGAATTTCGATTTGGAATCATAAATCAGTGGAGAATCACCCTTAAGTTGAATTAATATCATAGGAGTTATGATGAAGAAGTTATCCCACTTTTAACCGAAGTGATTCCAGTTTACCATGTTTGGAGATTTGGCATTTTCTTCTTCATTCTATTCAACCCATAATGAATCGCGATGTAAGAAGCTTGAATTTGACTCATAAATTAGTGGAAAATCACCATGAAGTTGAATCAATATCATAGGAATTATGATGAAGAAGTTATCCCACTTTTATCCGAAGTGATTCCAGTTCACCCTGTTTGGAGATTTGACAACTTCTTCTTGATTTAAATCAAACTAGAATGATTCACGATTTAAGAAGCTTGATTTGGATTCATAAATCATGGGATATTAACCCTGAAGTTGAATCACTATCATAGGAGTTATGATGTAGAATTATCTCATTTTTAACAGAAGTGATTCCAATTTACCCTGTTTGGAGATCTGGCAATTGATTCTTGATTCTAAAAAAACCAGAATGAGTCGCGATGAAATAATCCTGATTTGGACTCATAAATCAGTGGAGAATCACCCTGAAGTTGAATCAGTATCATAGAGTTATGATGAAGAAGATATCCCACTTTTAACCGAAGTGATTCCAGTTTACCCTTTTTGGAGATTTGGAAATTTCTTCTTGAATCTAATCCAACCAGAATGAATCACGATGTAATAATCTTTATTTGGAATCATAAATCCGTGGAGAATCACCCCGAAGTTGAATCAATATGATAGTAGTTATTATTAACGAGTGTTCTCCAAAGCCTCCAGCTGCACCAGAAGCTTCTCAACTGGATGTACCAGGTTCTGCAGTGGGCCTCGTCTCCAAGCCCATTCAGCCCAAGTCCCTGCATCAACGGTCAAAAACAGACGCATTAATAGAAGACAGAGAAGGGTCTGATACAAAAGCAAAAGGCAAGATGGTGATGAAGGACAGTACGGGAGATGCTTGCTTTCTCCAGCTAAGGAATCGGTTTACAGCCCTTGATTCAGCAGAGTGAGCCAGATGGTGCCACCTGGAACAGTAGCTAGGGTTTGAGCTTGTTTAGTATAAATAACCATGTTTTATCTTTTGTAAAGCTTGAGCTGAAAAACCATTTTTCTACCTAATATACAAAAGTTCATCATCTCCATTGAAGCTTAGCTTCTGCTTTCATGGTATCAGAGCCATGGAACTCTACAACCCACCATCTCTGAATATTGTGAACTCTGTTACTGTGAAGTTAACAGAGAAGAACTACATCCTGTGGAAGAGGCAGTTTGAAGCATTTCTCAGCGGCCAAGGGCTCCTCGGTTTTGTCACTGGCTCTGCTCCTGCTCCGGTATCTGTTCTCAACGTTCCGGGTATCAACGGCACCACGACCCCAACCCCAAATCCAGACTTTCAGCTTTGGTTCCAAACTGACCAGGTGATACAGTCATGGCTTTTAGGGTCTTTCTCTGAAGACATCCAGAGTATTGTCATCCACTGTAACACTGCTCAAGCTATTTGGGTTACTTTGGGCCAATACTTCAACAGACCTTCGTCCTCACGTCTGTTTGAGCTGCAACGGAAGATACAGACTGTTACTAAGCGTGACAAGTCTATGTCCGAGTACCTTAAGGAGATTAAAGCTATCAGTGACCAGCTAACCTCTATAGGAAGCCCTTTGTCTGAAATAATGAAGATTTTTGCCGCACTCCATGGTCTCGGTCAGGAATACGAGCCAATCAAGACGAGCATAGAAGGCTCTATGGATCTGCAACCATCACCCTCTTTTGATGATATCTCCTCTCGCTTGACAAGCTTTGATGACAGGCTACAAAGCTATGTTACTTCAACTGAACCAAGTCCCCATATGGCCTTTAGTACTGGCAGAGCAAACACCTACAGTCCTAAGAACTACTACAGTAGAGGTCGCAGTTCCAACAGAAGATTTGGAGGTGGAAGAGGACGCGGCCGAGACTCGTTTTCGACTAGAGGCCGTGGCTTTCACCAGCAGTTGTCGTCCTACCAAGGTTCATCTGGCTCCTCAGTGTCTTCAGATAGCGACACACGCCCTGTTTGTCAGATTTGTGGACGAGTAGGTCACATTGCACTTCGCTGCTGGCACAGGTTCAATAATAGTTATCAAGACGATGCTCTCACAGCTGCTCTTGCTGCAATGCGTGTCACAGACGTTACTGACCACATGGGAGCTGAATGGTATGCAGACTCAGGAGCCACTACTCATGTCACCAACTCTCCTCAACATCTCAACCAAGCTCAAGTCTACAAAGGAAATGACTCAGTCCTGGTTGGTGATGGCAACTTCCTTCCAATCACTCATGTGGGGACAGCAGACATCGCTTCCACGTCAGGTAAGCTATCTCTTAAGGATGTGTTGGTTTGCCCTGATATTACTAAATCCTTGGTCTCAGTGTCTAAGCTTACAGATGATTATCCCTGCACCTTTAAGTTTGATTCTGATGGTGTTCGTGTAAAGGACAAGGGTACCAAACAGCTTCTGAGCACATGAAGCAGGCATAAAGGACTTTACATTCTGGATAAACCGAGGCTCCAAGCTTACTACTCAACACGTCAGTTGTCAACAAGTGATGAAGTGTGGCATAGAAGGCTTGGGCATCCTCATTCTCAGGTGTTGCAGCAGCTGAAACAGAACAAGTCTATTATCATCAATAAAAGAACAATGAAGTCTTGTGACTCTTGTTTTCTCGGAAAAAGTAGTCGTTTACCATTTGTTGCTTCTAGTTTTACTGCTTCAAGACCCCTAGAGAGGATTCATTGTGATCTCTGGGGTCCTGCTCCTATCATGTCAAACCAAGGTTTCAGATTCTATGTAATCTTCATTGACAATCACACTAGATTCTGCTGGTTCTATCCCTTGAAAGTTAAATCAGACTTCTATGAAACTTTCCTGATGTTCCAACGCTTGGTAGAAAACCAATATTCCTCCAAGATAGGGGTGTTTCAGTGTGACGGAGGTGGCGAGTTTACTAGCCACAAGTTTACAAATCATCTGAAGCAGTGTGGTATTCAACAGTTTTTGTCTTGTCCACACACACCACAGCAAAATGGAATGGCTGAGCGTAAGCATAGGGACATTACTGAGTTGGGTTTGACGATGTTATTTCAGAGTAAGCTGCCTCACAAGTATTGGGTTGAAGCCTTCTATACAGCCAATTTTCTGAGCAATCTGCTGCCCTCTACAGCCCTGGATGATCATAGAAGTCCGTATGAGGTCTTACACAAACGGAAGCCTGAGTACACAGCTTTAAGGACCTTTGGTTGCTCATGTTTTCCCACTCTCAGAGACTATGCTATGAACAAATTTGATCCAAGGTCACTACACTGTGTGTTCATCGGGTATAATGATAAATACAAGGGCTACCGATGTTTGTATCCTCCAACTGGTCGAGTCTATATCAGTAGGCATGTGCTATTTAATGAAGAGATCTTCCCTTTTCATGATGTCTACAGCTCTTATCATCCGGTTGCGTACACACCAACACTTAAGGCTTGGCAACAGAGCTTCTTGCCAAGAGACACACGACAGACGAGTGAAACTGATTCCGGATCAACATCAGTTCAGTTTCCGACAAAAGTCCTAGCTTCCTCACAGGCTGCAACTGCAGTATCTCCAGTTCTGGTCCCAGAAGATGTTTCTCTATGTCCTCAACTTGAGATACCTCCGACGGGCACAGAAACAACTCATGAACAAGGGGAGTGTTCCACCCATTCTCATGCTACACCTCCTGTTCTTCCAGCTACTGCTTTAACATCTCCTGCTGGTTCACCGCAATCTGTGGTTTGCAGAACACCATCAAACCACCCCATGGTAACTCGCTTGAAAGCAGGAATCCGTAAGCCTAATCCCAAATACGCACTTCACCTACATAGGACAACGTTTCCAGAGCCAAAAACAGTGTCTGCAGCTCTCAAGCATAAAGGTTGGAATGATGCAATGGGTACAGAGATAAACAACTGCAAAGAAACAAATACGTGGTCTCTCGTGCCTCGCACCTCAGACATGCACGTCTTGGGGAGCCGTTGGGTTTACCGAACAAAGCTAACGGAGAATGGTGACGTGGAGAAACTGAAAGCAAGAGTGGTTGTCAAAGGAAATAATCAGGAAGAAGGAGTGGATTATTTAGAAATATACAGCCCCGTGGTACGAACAGCAACTGTACGCACGGTTCTTCACCTTGCTACAATCATGAACTGGAAGGTAAGACAAATGGACGTCCAAAACGCCTTCTTGCACGGCGATCTGAATGAAACTGTTTACATGAGCCAACCCGCAGGCTTTCTCGATAAATCAAAGCCGGATCATGTCTGCTTGCTCCACAAGTCGCTCTATGGTCTTAAGCAGTCTCCGCGGGTGTGGTTTGACAAGTTTAGCAGTTTTCTTCTAGAATTTGGCTTTGTCTGCAGTGTAAAAGATCCATCTCTCTTCGTCTACTCCCATGATAACAACATCATCATGCTTCTCTTGTATGTTGATGATATGGCGATTACCGGTAACAACTCTGCAGTCCTGGATAAGTTGATGGTTGAACTTAAGAAACAGTTTCGAATGAAAGACTTGGGCCAGCTCCACTACTTCTTGGGAATACAAGTATCAACCTCTGAACAAGGTCTATTTATGTCCCAGAAACAATATGCAACTGATATTCTATTGGCTGCAGGAATGGAAGCATGCTCTCCGAGTCCTACTCCTCTGCCACTGCAGCTAAACAGAGTTCCAGACCAGGAAACCTTGTTTCCAGACTGTACATACTTCAGGAGCTTGGCAGGGAAGCTCCAATACTTGACATTAACAAGGCCTGATATCCAGTTTGCTGTTAATTACGTGTGTCAGAAAATGCATGCTCCGACAGTATCAGACTTCACCAACCTTAAGCGAATACTTCAGTATGTTAAAGGGACTCTGAGCATGGGAATAATGTTCAACAAAGACACAGACTGTACCCTTACTGCTTATAGTGACAGTGATTGGGCTGGCTGCTAGTCTACACGTCGGTCTACAGGGGGTTTCTGCACTTATCTTGGCCAAAATCTCATCTCATGGTCCTCCAAAAAGCAACCAACTGTGTCAAAAAGTTCCACCGAGGCAGAATACCGGGCTTTATCTGAAGCAGCATCTGAGCTAACTTGGATCAGTCTCCTTTTGCGTGAACTTGGCATTTCTCTCCCTGTTACACCAGAATTTTTTGGCGATAACCTCTCCTCAGTCTACTTGACAGCCAATCCTGCTTTTCACAAGAGAACCAAACACTTTGAAACTGATTATCACTATGTCAGGGAACGTGTTGCTTTAGGCTCTCTTGTAGTCAAGCATATCCCATCTCAGTTACAGATAGCTGATATATTTACCAAGTCCCTGCCAACAGAGCTCTTCTGCAAGCTGAGATACAAACTCGGTGTTGATTACCCTCCCACACCGAGTTTGAAGGGGGGTATTAACGAGTGTTCTCCAAAGCCTCCAGCTGCACCAGAAGCTTCTCAACTGGATGTACCAGGTTCTGCAGTGGGCCTCGTCTCCAAGCCCATTCAGCCCAAGTCCCTGCATCAACGGTCAAAAACAGACGCATTAATAGAAGACAGAGAAGGGTCTGATACAAAAGCAAAAGGCAAGATGGTGATGAAGGACAGTACGGGAGATGCTTGCTTTCTCCAGCTAAGGAATCGGTTTACAGCCCTTGATTCAGCAGAGTGAGCCAGATGGTGCCACCTGGAACAGTAGCTAGGGTTTGAGCTTGTTTAGTATAAATAACCATGTTTTATCTTTTGTAAAGCTTGAGCTGAAAAACCATTTTTCTACCTAATATACAAAAGTTCATCATCTCCATTGAAGCTTAGCTTCTGCTTTCAGTTATGATGAAGAAGTTATCCCACTTTTAACCGAAGTGATTCCAATTTACCCTTTTTGACGATTTGGTAATTTCTTCTTGATTTAAATTAAACTAGAATGAATCACGATGTAAGAAACTTAATTTTAACTCATAAATCAGTGGATAATCACCCATAAGTTGAACCATTATCATAGGAGTTATGATGAAGAAGTTATCCCACTTTTAACCGAAGTGATTCTAGTGTACCATGTTTGGAGATTTGGCAATTTCTTCTTGATTCTAATAAAACCATAATTAATCAAGATGTAAGTAGCTTTATTTTTAGTCATAAATCAGTGGATATTCACCCTGAAGTTGAATCATTATCATAGGAGTTATGATGAAGAAGTTATCCCGCTTTTAACAGAAGTGATTACAGGTTACCCTGTTTGGATATTTGGCAATTTCTTCTTGATTCTAACCAAACCATAATGATCAAGATGTAAGAATCTTGATTTTGAGTCATAAATCTGTGGATATTAACCCTGAAGTTTAATCACTATCATAGGATTTATGATGAAGAAGTTATCTCATTTTTAACCGAAGTGATTCCAGGTTACACTGTTTGGAGATTTGGCAATTTCTTCTTGATTTTAATCAAACCATAATGAATCAAGATGTAAGAAGCTTTATTTGGATTCATAAATCAGTGGATATTCACCCTGAACTTGAATCATTATCATAGGAGTTATGATGAAGAAGTTATCCCACTTTTAACCGAAGTGATTGTAGTTAACCCAGTTTGGAGATTAGGCAATTTCTTCTTAATTCTAATCAAACCCATAATGAATCAAGATGTGAGTAGCATTATTTGGATTTTTAAATCAGTGGATATTCACCCTGAAGTTGAATAATTATCATAGGAGTTATGATTAAGAAGTTATCCCACTTTTAACCGAAGTGATTATAGTTTACCCTGTTTGGAGATTTGACAATTTCTTCTTGATTCTAATCAAACCAGAATGAATCAAGATGTAAAAATCTTGATTTGGAGTCATAAATCAGTGGATATTCACCCTGAAGTTGAATCACTATCCTAGGAGTTATGATGAAGAAGTTATCCCACTTTTAACCGAAGTGATTCTAGTTTACCCTATTTGGTGATTTGGCATTTTTTTATGCTAATAAAAACAGAATCAATCACTATGTAATAAGATTTAATTTGACTCATAATTCAGTGGAGAATCACCCTGAAGTTGAATCAATATCATAGGAGTTATGATGAAGAAGTTATCCCACTTTTAACCGAAGTGATCCCAGTTTACCATGTTTGACAATTTGGGAATTTCTACTTGATTCTAATCAAAACAGAATGAATCACGATGTAAGAAAATTTATTTGGACTCATTAATCTGTGGAGAATCACCCGGAAGTTGAATCAATATCGTAGGAGTTATGATCAAGAAGTTATCCCACTTTTAACCGAAGTTATTCCAGTTTACCATGCTTAGCGATTTGGCATATTCTTCTTGATTCTAATAACACCAAAATGAATCACGATGTGAGAAACTTTATTTTGACTCATAGATCAGTAGATAATCACCCTTAAGTTGAACCAATATCATAGGAGTTATGATGAAGAAGTTATCCTACTTATAACTGAAGTGATTCAAGTTTACCTTGTTTGGCGATTTGGAAATTACTTCTTGATTCTAATCAAACCAGAATGAATTACGATGTAAGAATGTTGATTTGGACTCATAAATCAGTGGAGAATCACCCTTAAGCTAAATTAATATCATAGGAGTTATGATGAAGAAGTTATCCCACTTTTAACCGAAGTGATTCCAGTTTACCATGTTTGGAGATTTGACATTTTCTTCTTGATTTAATTCAAACCATAATGAATCGCAATGTAAGAAGCCTGAATTTGACTCATAAATCAGTGGAGAATCACCATGAAGTTGAATCAATATCATAGGAATTATGATGAAGAAGTTATCCCACTTTTATCCGAAGTGATTCCAGTTCACCCTGTTTTGACAACTTCTTCTTGATTTAAATCAAACTAGAATGAATCACGATTTAAGAAGCTTGATTTGGATTCATAAATCACGGGATATTCACCCTGAAGTTGAATCACTATCTTAGGAGTTATGATGAAGAAGTTATCTCATTTTTAACCGAAGTGATTCCAGTTTACCCTGTTTGGAGATCTGATAATTGATTCTTGATTCAAAAAAACCAGAATGAATCGCGATGAAATAATCCTGATTTGGACTCATAAATCAGTGGAGAATCACCCTGAAGTTGAATCAGTATCATAGAGTTATGATGAAGAAGATATCCCACTTTTAACCGAAGTGATTCCAGTTTACCCTGTTTGGAGATTTGGAAATTTCTTCTTGAATCTAATCCAAACAGAATGAATCACGATGTAATAATCTTGATTTGGAATCATAAATCCGTGGAGAATCACCCCGAAGTTGAATCAATATGATAGAAGTTACGATGAAGAAGTTATCCCACTTTTAACCGAAGTGATTCCAATTTACCCTGTTTGACGATTTGTTAATTTCTTCTTGATTTAAATTAAACTAAAATGAATCACGATGTAAGAAGATTAATTTTAACTAATAAATCAGTGGATAATCACCCTGAAGTTGAACCATTATCATAGGAGTTATGATGAAGAAGTTATCCCACTTTTAACCGAAGCGATTCTAGTTTACCATGTTTGGAGATTTGGCAATTTTTTCTTCATTCTAATAAAACCATAATGAATCAAGATGTAAGAAGATTTATTTGTAGTCATAAATCAGTGGATATTCACCCTGAAGTTGAATCATTATCATAGGAGTTATGATGAAGAAGTTATCCCGCTTTTAACCGAAGTGATTACAGGTTACCTTGTTTGGATATTTGGCAATTTTTTCTTTATTCTAAACAAAACATAATGATCAAGATATAAGAAGCTTGATTTTGAGTCGTAAATGTGGATATTAACCCTGAATTTTAATCACTATCATAGGATTTATGATGAAGAAGTTATCTCATTTTTAACCGAAGTGATTCCAGGTTACACTGTTTGGAGATTTGGCAATTTCTTCTTGATTTTAATCAAACCATAATGAATCAAGATGTAAGAAGATTTATATGGATTCATAAATCAGTGGATATTCACCCTGAAGTTGAATCATTATCATAGGAGTTATGATGAAGAAGTTATCCCACTTTTAACCGAAGTGATTGTAGTTAACCCAGTTTGGAGATTAGGCAATTTCTTCTTAATTCCAATCAAACCCATAATGAATCAAGATGTGAGAAGCATTATTTGGATTCTTAAATCAGTGGATATTCACCCTGAAGTTGAATCATTATCATAGGAGTTATGATTAAGAAGTTATCCCACTTTTAACCGAAGTGATTATAGTTTACCCTGTTTGGAGATTTGACAATTTCTTCTTGATTCTAATCAAACCATAATGAATAAAGATGTAAGAATATTGATTTGGACTCATAAATCCGTGGATATTCACCATAAATTTGAGTCAATATCATAGGAGTTATTATGAAGAAGTTATCCCACTTTTACCTGAAAAAATTCCACTTTACCATGTTTGGAAATTTGGCAATTTCTTCTTGATTCCAATCAAACCATAATGAATCGCGATGTAAAAGCTTGATTTGGAGTCATTAATCCGTGGAGAATCACCCCGAAGTTAAATCAATATCATAGGAGTTGTGATGTAGAAGTTATCCCACTTTTAACTGAAGTGATTCCAGTTTACCATATTTGGCAATTTGACAATTTCTTCTTGATTCTAATCAAACCAGATTGAATCACGATGTAAGAAGCTCGTTTTGACTCATAAATCTGTAGATAATCACCCTTAAGTTTTACCAATATCATAGGAGTTATGATGAAGAAGTTATCCCACTTTTAACCGAAGTGATTCCAGTCTACCCTGTTTGGAGATTTGACAATTTCTTCTTTATTCTAATAAAACCAGAATGAATCAAGATGTAAGAATCTTGATTTGGAGTCATAAATCAGTGGATATTCACACTGAAGTTGAATCACTATCCTAGGAGTTATGATGAAGAAGTTATCCCACTTTTAACCGAAGTGATTCTAGTTTACCCTATTTGGTGATTTGGCAATTTTTTTATTCTAATAAAAACAGAATGAATCACTATGTAATAAGCTTTAATTTGACTCATAAATCAGTGGAGAATCACCCTGAAGTTGAATCAATATCATAGGAGTTATGATGAAGAAGTTATCCCACTTTTAACCGAAGTGATTCCAGTTTACCATGTTTGGCAATTTGGGAATTTCTTCTTGATTCTAATCAAAACAGAATGAATCACGATGTAAGAAGCTTTATTTGGACTCATTAATCTGTGGAGAATCACCCGGAAGTTGAATCAATATCGTACGAGTTATGATGAAGAAGTTATTCCAGTTTACCATGCTTAGCGATTTGGCAATTTCTTCTTGATTCTAATAAAACCAAAATGAATCACGATGTAAGAAACTTGATTTTGACTCATAAATCAGTAGATAATCACCCTTAAGTTTAACCAATATCATAGGAGTTATGATGAAGAAGTTATCCCCCTTATAACTGAAGTGATTCCAGTTTACCTTGTTTGGCGATTTGGAAATTACTTCTTGATTCTAATCAAACAATAATGAATTACAATGTAAGAATCTTAATTTGGACTCATAAATCAGTGGAGAATCACCCTTAAGTTGAATTAATATAATAGGAGTTATGATGAAGAAGTTATCCCACTTTTAACCGAAGTGATTCCAGTTTACCATGTTTGAAGATTTGGCATTTTCTTCTTGATTCTATTCAAACCATTATAAATCGCGATGTAAGAAGCTTGAATTTGACGCATAAATCAGTGGAGAATCACCATGAAGTTGAATTAATATCATAGGAATTATGATGAAGAAGTTATCCCACTTTTATCCAAAGTGATTCCAGTTCACCCTATTTGGAGATTTGACAACTTCTTCTTGATTTAAAACAAACTAGAATGAATCACGATTTAAGAAGCTTGATTTGGATTCATAAATTATGGGATATTCACCCTGAAGTTGAATCACTATCATAGGAGTTATGATGAAGAAGTTATCTCATTTTTAACCGAAGTGATTCCAGTTTACCCTGTTTGGAGATCTGGCAATTGATTCTTGATTCTAAAAAAACCAGAATGAGTCGCGATGAAATAATCCTGATTTGGACTCATAAATCAGTGGAGAATCACCCTGAAGTTGAATCAGTGTCATAGAGTTATGATGAAGAAGATATCCCACTTTTAACCGAAGTTATTCCAATTTACCCTGTTTGGAGATTTGGAAATTTCTTCTTGAATCTAATCCAAAAAAAAAATAATCACGATGCAATAATCTTGATTTGGAATCATAAATCCGTGGAGAATCACCCCAAAGTTGAATCAATTTGATAGGAGTTATGATGAAGAAGTTATCCCACTTTTAACCGAAGTGATTCCAATTTACCCTGTTTGACGATTTGGTAATTTCTTCTTGATTTAAATTAAACTAGAATGAATCACGATGTAAGAAGCTTAATTTTAACTCATAAATCAGTGGATAATCACCCTGAAGTTGAACCATTATCATAGGAGTTATGATGAAGAAGTTATCCCACTTTTAACCGAAGCGATTCTAGTTTACCATTATCATAGGAGTTATGATGAAGAAGTTATCCCACTTATATCCGAAGTGATTCCAGTTCACCCTGTTTGGAGATTTGACAACTTCTTCTTGAGTTAAATCAAACTAAAATTAATCACAATTTAAGAAGCTTGATTTAGATTCATAAATCATGGGATATTCACCCTGAAGTTGAATCACTATCATAGGATTTATGATGAAGAAGTTATCTCATTTTTATCCGAAGTGATTCCAGTTTACCCTGTTTGGAGATATGGCAATTGATTCTTGATTCAAAAAAAGCCAGAATGAATCGCGATGAAATAATCCTGATTTGGACTCATAAATCAATGGAGAATCACCCTGAAGTTGAATCAGTATCATAGAGTTATGATGAAGAAGATATCCCACTTTTAACCGAAGTGATTCCAGTTTACCCTGTTTGGAGATTTGGAATTTTCTTCTTGAATCTAATCCAACCAGAATGAATCACGATGTAATAATCTTGATTTGGAATCATAAATCCGTGGAGAATCACGCGTAAGTTGAATCAATATGATAGGAGTTATGATGAAGAAGTTATCCCACTTTTAACTGAAGTGATTCCAATTTACCCTGTTTGATGATTTGGTAATTTCTTCTTGATTTAAATTAAACTAGAATGATTCACAAAGTAAGAAGCTTAATTTTAACTATTAAATCAGTGGATAATCACCCTGAAGTTGAACCATTATCATAGGAGTTATGATGAAGAAGTTATCCCACTTTTAACCGAAGCGATTCTAGTTTACCATGTTTGGAGATTTGGCAATTTCTTCTTGATTCTAATAAAACAATAATGAATCAAGATGTAAGAAGCTTTATTTGTAGTCATAAATCAGTGGATATTCACCCTGAAGTTGAATCATTATCATAGGAGTTATGATGAAGAAGTTATCCCACTTTTAACCGAAGTGATTACATGTCACCCTGTTTGGCAATTTCTTCTTGATTCTAATAAAACCATAATGATCAAGATGTAAGAAGCTTTATTTTGAGTCATAAATGTGGATATTAACCCTGAAGTTTAATCACTATCATAGGATTTATAATGAAGAAGTTATCTCATTTTTAACCGAAGTGATTCCAGGTTACACTGTTTGGAGATTTGGCAATTTCTTCTTGATTTTAATCAAACCATAATGAATCAAGATGAAAGAAGCTTTTTTTTGGATTCATAAATCAATGGATATTCACCCTGAAGTTGAATCATTATCATAGGAGTTATGATGAAGAAATTATCCCACTTTTAACCGAAGTGATTGTAGTTAACCCAGTTTGGAGATTAGGCAATTTCTTCTTAATTCCAATCAAACCCATTATGAATCAAGATGTGAGAAGCATTATTTGGATTCTTAAATCAGTGGATATTCACCCTGAAGTTGAATCATTATCATAGGAGTTATGATTAAGAAGTTATCCCACTTTTAACCTGAAGAGATTACAGTTTACCATGTTTGGAAATTTGGCAATTTCTTCTTGATTCTAATAAAACCAGAATGAATCGCGATTTAAAAAACTTGATTTGGAGTCATTAATCCGTGGAGAATCACCCCGAAGTTGAATCAATATCATAGGAGTTATGATGAAGAAGTTATCCTACTTTTAACCGAAGTGATTCCAGTTTACATTGTTTGGAAATTTGGCAATTTCTTCTTGATTCTAATCAAACCAGATTGAATCACGATGTAAGAAGCTTTTTGACTCATAAATCTGTAGATAATCACCCTTAAGTTTTACGAATATCATAGGAGTTATGATGAAGAAGTTATCCCACTTTTAACCGAATTGATTCCAGTTTACCCTGTTTGGAGATTTGACAATTTCTTCTTGATTATAATCAAACCATAATGAATCAAGATGAAAGAATCTTGATTTGGAGTCATAAATCAGTGGATATTCACCCTGAAGTTGAATCACTATCCTAGGAGTTATGATGAAGAAGTTATCCCACTTTTAACCGAAGTGATTCTAGTTTACTCTATTTGGTGATTTGGCAATTTTTTTATTCAAATAAAAAAAGAATGAATCACTATGTAATAAGCTTTAATCTGACTCATAAATCAGTGGAGAATCACCCTGAAGTTGAATCAATATCGTAGGAGTTATGATGAAGAAGTTATCCCACTTTTAACCGAAGTTATTCCAGTTTACCATGCTTAGCGATTTCGCAATTTCTTCTTGATTCTAATAAAACCAAAATGAATCACGATGTAAGAAACTTGATTTTGAGTCATAAATCAGTAGATAATCACCCTTAAGTTGAACCAATATCATAGGAGTTATGAAGAAGAAGTTATCCCCCTTATAACTGAAGTGATTCCAGTTTACTTTGTTTGGCGATTTGGAAATTACTTCTTGATTCTAATCAAACCATAATGAATTACGATGTAAAAATCTTGATTTTGACTCGTAAATCAGTGGATTATCACCCTTAAGTTGAATTAATATAATAGGAGTTATGATGAAGAAGTTATCCCACTTTTAACCGAAGTGATTCCAGTTTACCATGTTTGGCAATTTGGGAATTTCTTCTTGATTCTAATCAAAACAGAATGAATCACGATGTAAGAAGCTTTATTTGGACTCATTAATCTGTGGAGAATCACCCGGAAGTTGAATCAATATCGTACGAGTTATGATGAAGAAGTTATCCCACTTTTATCCGAAGTGATTCCAGTTCACCCTGTTTGGAGATTTGACAACTTCTTCTTGATTTAAATCAAACTAGAATGAATCACTATTTAAGAAGCCTGATTTGGATTCATAAATTATGGGATACTCACCCTGAAGTTGAATCACTATCATAGGAGTTATGATGAAGAAGTTATCTCATTTTTAACCGAAGTGATTCCAGTTTACCCTGTTTGGAGATCTGGCAATTGATTCTTGATTCTAAAAAAACCAGAATTAATCGCGATGAAATAATCCTGATTTGGACCCATAAATCAGTGGAGAATCACCCTAAAGTTGAATCAATATCATAGAGTTATGATGAAGAAGATATCCCACTTTTAACCGAAGTGATTCCAGTTTACCCTGTTTGGAGATTTGGAAATTTCTTCTTGAATCTAATCCAACCAGAATGAATCACGATGTAATAATCTTGATTTGGAATCATAAATCCGTGGAGAATCACGCGTAAGTTGAATCAATATGATAGGAGTTATGATGAAGAAGTTATCCCACTTTTAACCGAAGTGATTCCAATTTACCCTTTTTGACGATTTGGTAATTTCTTCTTGATTTAAATTAAGCTAGAATGATTCACGATATAAGAAGATTAATTTTAACTATTAAATCAGTGGATAATCACCCTGAACTTGAACCATTATCATAGGAGTTATGATGAAGAAGTTATCCCACTTTTAACCGAAGCGATTCTAGTTTACCATGTTTGAAGATTTGGCAATTTCTTCTTGATTCTAATAAAACAATAATGACACAAGATGTAAGAAGCTTTATTTGTAGTCATAAATAAGTGGATATTCACCCTGAAGTTGAATCATTATCATAGGAGTTATGATGAAGAAGTTATCCCACTTTTAACCGAAGTGATTACATGTTACCCTGTTTGGCAATTTCTTCTTGATTCTAATCAAACCATAATGATCAAGATGTAAGAAGCTTTATTTTGAGTCATAAATGTGGATATTAACCCTGAATTTTAATCACTATCATAGGATTTATAATGAAGAAGTTATCTCATTTTTAACCGAAGTGATTCCAGGTTACACTGTTTGGAGATTTGGCAATTTCTTCTTGATTTTAATCAAAACATAATGAATCAAGATGAAAGAATCTTTATTTGGATTCCTAAATCACTGGATATTCACCCTGAAGTTGAATCATTACCATAGGAGTTATGATGAAGAAATTATCCCACTTTTAACCGAAGTGATTGTAGTTAACCCAGTTTGGAGATTAGGCATTTTCTTCTTAATTCCAATAAACCCATAATGAATCAAGATGTGAGAAGCATTATTTGGATTCTTAAATCAGTGGATATTCACCCTGAAGTTGAATCATTATCATAGGAGTTATGATTAAGAAGTTATCCCACTTTTAACCTGAGGAGATTACAGTTTACCATGTTTGGAAATTTGGCAATTTCTTCTTGATTCTAATAAAACCAGAATGAATCGCGATTTAAAAAGCTTGATTTGGAGTCATTAATCCGTGGAGAATCACCCCGAAGTTGAATCAATATCATAGGAGTTATGATGAAGAAGTTATCCCACTTTTAACTGAAGTGATTCCAGTTTACCCTGTTTGGAAATTTGGCAATTTCCAGTTTACTTTATTTTGACTCATTCATCAGTGGAGAATCACCCTCAAGTTGAATTAATATTATATGAGTTATTATGAAGAAGTTATCCCACTTTAAAGCGAAGTGATTCCAATTTACACTGTTTGGCGATTTGACAATTTCTTCTTGATTCTATTCAAACCAGAATAAATCACGATTTAAGAAGCTTTATTTGGACTCTATAATCAGTGGAGAATAACCCGGAAGTTGAATCAATATCATAGGAGTTATCATGAAAAAGTTATCCAACTTTTAACTGAAGTGATTCCAGTTTACCCTGTTTGGCAATTTGGCAATTTCTTCTTGATTCAAATCAAACCAGAATGAATCATGATGTAAGAAACTTTATTTTTACTCATAAATCAGTAGATAATCACCCTTAAATTGAACCAATATCATAGGAGTTATGATGAAGAAGTTATCCCACTTTTAACTGAAGTGATTCGAGTTTACCCTGTTTGGCAATTTGACATTTTCCTCTTGCTTCCAATCAAACGAGAATGGATCACGATGTAAGAAGCTTGATTTTGACTCATAAATAAGTAGACAATCACCCTTAAGTTGTACCAATATCATTGGAGTTATGATGAAGAAGTTATCGCACTTTTAACCGAAGTGATTCCAGTTTACCATGTTTAGCAATTTGGCAATTTATTCATGATTCTAATAACACCAAAATGCATCACGATGTAAGAAACTTGATTTTGACTCATAAATCAGTAGATAATCACCCTTAAGTTGAACCAATATCATAGGAGTTATGATGAAGAAGTTATCCCACTTTTAACCGAAGTTATTCCAGTTTACCATGTTTAGCAATTTGGCAATTTCTTCTTGATTCTAATAACACCAGAATGAATCACGATGTAAGTAACTGGATTTTGACTCATTAATCAGTAGATATCACCCTTATGTTGTGTTGGAATTAAGAAGGAAGAAACACCAGTGTAGAATGAAGGTCACTTGTGCAAAGATTGTGCAAAGATAATGATGTGCAAAGTTTGTACAAAAAAGATTATCTTGCACAAGATATGCACAAGAAATATAATGATGTACAAAGTTCGGGTCAGCCTCAAAACACCCAAAGATCAATGTGCAAAACAAGGGTTGAAGATAATCTTTGGTGCAGAGTTTGTGCAAAAGAATCAAGACCAATGTGCAAAGTCCGGGACTTCTTAATATCGACCAGAAAGTCACTTCAGAGTGTGTTGTGGCCGTTGGAGGCAAAAAGGATCTGATTTGAATTCAAAATGAGAAGTCACATGCAGAACTTCAGGAATGGAGCTGTCATTGTCGACCACAGCTGCCAGCATTTTCTTGTCTTCTTTCATTTATCATTTTTTATGTCTTCTGTACTCTATTATTTGTTTAATCACTTGCAAGTGGTAACTCAGGCTATAAAGCCACCATTGTACATGATTTTAGACTTAAGGGAACCAGTTTCTCCTTCACATACTCTAGTTCTGGAGACTAACTCCAAATACCCTTTGTCCCCTTAAAATAATTCTCACTACCCCTTCACTATTCTCATTACCCTTTTATCCTTGTACTCCCCAATCTAACCTTTCCTTTTATCCTTTTACATTTAATTTTTCAATTAAATATACCAACCACCCTCATAAATCTCTCCCAACAACCTTAACCAATTAAATAAATCAATTTATTCTTTTTCTTATTCCTTCCTACAAACTGTCGTTCCTCCCTCCTCTCTCCTCCCATTTCTTCCATTATCAAAAATTGAAGCTCAAAAAAGAGGTAATTCCTACCTGTTTTTGATGATTTTTTTTTATGAATATCATTAAAATGAAGTTTCTACCATGGGTAATAAAAAGATGTAAGATTTGATGTAAATTTTGGAAGTTTGAAAAACGTTTTTCATAACTATATTTTTTAGGTTTCAGGTTCATTTTATGATTTTATGTTCGTTTTGATAATTTTTTTTGTGTAAAATATCATTAAAATGAAGTATATATCATGAGTATGTAAATAATGTAATATTAGATAGAAACTCAGAGAGATTAAAAACAACTTTGAACACTGTGTCTCCCACTGTGTTTATGTTTAAACTTTGTTGAACAAAAAAAAAGTACAAACTTTGTATATTATGGGTCTGTAGTATAGTAGGATTTTTAAATGGTTGTAAATCTGATAGTAGTGGTATAATCAGAACAATGTCGTCGTAAAAAGTAGACTATCATTTAAAATCTCCCATTTAAAATGAAAAATTTCGGGTACTACTAAGACATATGTATTACTATGGCCAAGTAGTTTTACTAGTATTACTGATATTAGTATGTAGACAAGTTCTACTGGTATTACTGATGTTACTGGAATTACTATATTGTATAGTAGTACTAAAATGAATTATTATTAGTAATAGAAAGATGTATAATGTGAAAATTAATTTGTATTTCGTAATAATAATAATTTTAATGATATTGCTATTATATTTCAGGAAAAATGCAAAATCCGCATTGCACAATCATTTGTTTTGATTATGGAGGATATTATATGAAGGATGGGTCTGAAATAAAATGGATCTCGGGAGATAGTGAAGGAGAAGATGAAATTCACACTATTGTGTTGAAGAAATCAGTGGAGGAGGTCACTTACTCTGGTTTGGTTGAGCGTATTTGCAGAAAGATAAATGTAGATGAATCTAAGGTAGAAGTGAAGATTAGTTACTTTCCAATGGTATTGTGTTCGTACAAGCCATCATATATCTGGAATGATGAAGATGTTTTTGGTTATCTACTGCAAGTAAATCATGATAATTGTAGAAGTGTTCTACATGTGGAGTTCAACAATGAAGTGCAACTTTCAGAAGAGGATGACGAAACTGATGTCTATGTCGGTATATCCGATAGAGAGGTTACTGATATAGAGGCTGGTGATGAAGATGGTATTGAGAATGAAGGTACTGGTGGTGTGCTCACTTTTCACGAAGACATTGAGATGAATGATGGTGTCTATCAGCCACGGGATGATGGTATGGATTTGGTTTTAGGTCAAGAATTTAGAACCAAGGAGGCAGCAAAAGCTCATATTCAGACGGCTTCACATCAGAACTGTTTTGAGTTTGATATAGCTAAGTCAGATACTACGAGATTTGTGATTAAATGCCGTGGAGCCAAAGAAGGTTGCAAGTGGTTTGTGCGAGTTGCAAAGTTAAAGAATTCAGATCTTTGGTGTTTCTTTCAGATAGAAACAAAAGCTTGATCAAGTCAATACGTCTAGTGTTCCCTGAGGCTGAACATGGGTATTGTATATGGCATTTGTCTCAGAATGTTAAAGCCCACGTCCATAACAACAAAGATACTTGTGCGTTTAAGTTTAGAGAGTGCGCACACGCTTATACAGAGAGTGAGTTCAAGTACCTTTATCAAGCTTTTCGCAGGAAGTATCCTAGTGCAGCGGTGTATCTTGACAAGAGTGTTGAAGAGAAGAAATGGGCTAGATGCTACTTTGGAGGAGATAGGTACAATGTTGACACCACTAATTCAGTAGAATCTTTTAATGGTGTTATTAAGGAAGCAAGGAAGTACACCTTACTACCAATGTTTGATGTAATCATTGCCAAAATGGCTGAATGGTTTAACAAGCATAGGAAGGAGGCAGCTGACATACCATACACGCTGAAGCTTGTGCCTACTGTGGAAACTGAAATGTCTAAAAGATGTGTTGAAGCAGGGTTTCTCACGGTTGACGAGTTAAACAGCTTCCATCTTGAGTATAGTGTGCATGGTACTGATGGGAAAGTTTATACTGTTGATATGGCTAGGAATACTTGCAGTTGTGAGCAATTTGATAAAGACAAATACCCTTGTGTGCATGGAGTAGCTGCTGCCACATTCATGAGTGCGGCAGCGGGAAGAGAACTGCATCTATCTGAATACTGTTCAAAATACTATTTGGTGGAGCTATGGGCTTTGGCTTATCACAGGACAATATATCATGTTCCTCATATGTCTGATTGGGTTGTACCCGAAGATGTTAGAGCGAAGAAGATATTTCCTCCAGATTTTGAAACAAAAAAAAGGAAAACCACAACAAACAAGATTTCCATCAGTTGGAGAAACCCGTGGAAGGGGAAAAAGAGGCAGAGGGGGAGCTAGAGGCAGAGGCAGAGCCAGAGAAGGAGGTATAGCATCGTATTTTGAATGTGGAAGTGGTTCAGGTTCGGGAACTACTTAGACTACTAGTATTACCCAGGTCTACTTAGAACTACTTATAATTACTATGTGTAATCCAGACTACTTTGAACTACTTCGAACTACTATGTGTAATCCAGACTACTTTGAACTACTTCGAACTACTATGTGTAATCCAGACTACTAGTACTTCTAAGAATTACTATTAGTATTATGCATGTTTTTAAAAACTATTATTTTCGTCTTATTATTTGTTTTTATCGGATGTCACGTACATTGGTTGTGTTTATATGTCTATATATGTGTTTATTTATAAAATTAGACATTAAAAACTATAAATTTCGTAAGTCCATAGAAAACTTCTCATTTTCATACAAACACATCCTTATACTTCTATGACTAATGTCTCTATGGTAAGGCCATAATGAGTTGAATAACACAAAATACATTTTTATGAAATGTTTTTCCACCAATGCTTTCTATTCAATCATAAATTATATAAATTTATTGGTTTTACTACAATAGTTTTATTTTTGATGTGGTCTTACTAATAAAAGTTCAAATTTTGCAGATGTATTACTATGAACAATGTAGTATTATTACAACCTTGGGTATTACTACAATAATTTTGTTGAGAATGTTTTACACGTTTTTTACACGTTTTTTACACGTGTTACAACTGTTTTTCACGTGTTACATGTGTTTGGGTTTTTCACGTCTTACATGTGTTTGTGTTTTTCACGTGTTATTGTTAATTTTGTAGTAGTACCTAATAAACCTAGTAATACAAATATATTTTTTAAGGCGTAGTAGCACCTAATACTACTAGTAGTCCAAACCTGTTACAACACAATCATACAAGTCCAACATCAACAACAAAAGAAATCATCCTACATAAGTTCCAAGGTTTCACATCAACAAAACAAATCATCCTACATAAGTTCACTACAAAGCCGAGTTAATACTGAACATCCAAAATATTTTAACCCAATAGTTTTCTAAGCCTTGGTTTTAGGCTTCTTCTTTCGCCCTTCGATCTCATCGGTATTCATTTCGGTGAATGGAGAGGAAAGCCACTGTGAAGGTGCACGTGTCCTTTTTTCTGGTGGTGGCGTTGTCAACTTCTGTGGATTATCCGCCTTTCTCTTTCTGATTGTCTTAAGCATATCATCTGCTTGTGTAAGTACTAACTTTCTCGCGGCCATGGCTTTTGTCCTACCACGTGGTGGTGTAGGAGTTTCCCTAGTCTGTTCCACAATTGGAGAAGAAGTTCCATCCGTCTGATTCGCAGCAGGAGATCTTAAAAATGGAAAATATTCATCATGGCTTTTGAAAATGGTAAGAACCCACCCTGCTTTCTCTTCCTCCGTGTATTTCCTAAATACTTCCTCCTCGGGTTCGTTCTCAGCCTCTTTTTCAATGTCCTCAGGTTCTTCTCCAACCTCTTTTCCTTCAGCCTCTTCTTGGACCTCTTCCCTTTCAACCTCTTCTTCAACATCTTTCCCTTCAGCCTCTTCTTGAACCTCTTTCCCTTCAGCCTCTTTCTGAATCTTTTCCCTTTCAGCCTCCACATCTTCATTATTTTCAGATTCTGAAAGAATTCTTCTCCATGCTGCATCCGCCTCTTCTCTTCTCCTCTCACCCTGTTGCTCAGTATCCTCAACTTCATTTCTGTTAATTTCCCAGTCAAAATCCATACCCTGGTTGTTAAAATCCATGCCCTGGTTGTCAATACCCTTGTCTTTCAGTTTCTTTGTCATCCTTCTAACCTTTTTTTTCATGACATCTTGGCCTTTCTCAATGGCATCAAGCTTCGTGGCCACTACCTCCAACTTTTTAGCCTTCTTTCTTAAAAAGTATTGGCAATTTTCAATGCCGGTCAACCTCTTCTCCACTGCTTTCATCTTCTTAGTCTTCTCTTTTAAAACACGTTGGTTTTTTTCAATGCCATCAAGCCGCTTGTCCATTGTCTCCATCTTCACATTCACTTCAGTTAAGGAAGTCATCAACCTCTCTTCAAACCCTTTCAAAATGTTCTCCAACCCATCATTAGAGGAGGATGCTTTTTCAGACACTTTTTCTTTGTCTTTTTTCTTAGGAAAGTCTCTTGCAGCCACATCCAACTCGTAAAGCTCTTTCCACCAGATAGGCTTCTCCTTTATAGTAAGCCATGCGCTCCACATGTCACTTACTCCATCTTCCTTATCATACTCAGGCTCCTTATCCACTATTCTCGCCATAAGAGTTTCTTCACCCAGAGTAGGAGTCAAAAAACTTTTAATTACCTGAAATATAAACCAAAACGATATCATTTACACAAATCCCAGTAAGTTTAAAAAAACTGATAAAGATTATTTACCGTAGTTTCTCCAAGAGTCTCGTACAAGTCCTCAAGTGGATAACCCTTCATACTGTTACTTTGGAACCGTTTTTTGCACATCCTCGGACAATTACTCATACATCCTGGTACTTGTTCTCTAAATCTTGCATTCAGAGCTGGAATACACTCGAATACAAGGACCTACATAAAGAATTTGTCAAAAACCAATCACACAACAAGTAATAAATTTAACTTAAGAATAAGTTACCTCTAAAGGAACTATGAATCCGGGGAAATTGACATTATTTTTAGGTTTCCCCTTGAGATGATTCATCACTTTATTAATCGAGCGGAGAGCATCTTCAAATGTCAAGCGACCCCAAGGAAAGTTTTCACACACATCCAAATCATTGACGACTCTTAATATGAAAGGGTCCATGTGTCCATCATACTTTGCGTTCACTCTGATAATCGTTCCCAAGAAGAATAACACTGCCATCTTGAGTCGATCCCCACATGATCTCATACTCAACAATTTCTCTTTCACAGACGTCATTGTTATCTCCCTATGTGACTTGAAATGCCTATCTACAAACTCAAAACTTCCCAGTTTCTCATAATTAGGCGGATAATCATGGCAGTCCAATCCTGAGATGAGTGCATGCTCTCTAATGGAATACCGGATGGGTACACCATTAACTGCAAACCAAGCTGTGTCCTCTGCTTCATCTAAGGGAATAGTGCGCAGTAAAAGCATCCACATACCCAACAGCTTCAAGTTTTCTTCTCGAGGCATGTGGAAAAAATGACAAAACTGAGGGTGCCTTTCGAACCAGGGCAACTCGTTCTCAAGCTTTTTGATGACATCCAAAGTCTTGGTCACAGTGCACTTGCTCTGTATCTTACAAGTCTTGGTGAACTCGGTGTTCTTGAAGTAGAGATCACAAGGTGGCAGTGGTTGGCATTCCTGCAAGGAAAATAAAACCAACAAAACTAATGATACCAATAATACACGATTATGTACTAGTAATACTAGTCACACTAGTAATACAATTATGTCCTAGTAGTACTAATTATGTACTAGTAATACTAATTATGTACTAGTAATACTAATCACACTAGTAATACAGTTATGTCCTAGTAGTACTAATTATGTACTTGTAATACTAATCACACTAGCAATATAGTTATGTCCTAGTAGTACTAATTGTGTACTAGTAATATTAATCACACTCGCAATACAGTTATGTCATAATAAAACTAGTGATACCAATAATATACGATCAATGACACTTTATTCAACTAAACTCAATACATGAGAAGTAACTTAAACTAAAACCAAAATAATATTCTACCTCTGATGGAGTAGACAAATCATCACTTGAGTTACCGCATGAAAGCTCTTCCACATGCTCTTCCACACGCTCTTCTACATGCTCTTCTACATTCTCTTCTACATTCTCTTGTACATGCTCTTCTACATGCTCTTCTACCACAGGAGCGATGTTTCTTCGGGCTCTTGTGGTCGTTTTCTTTTTTTGATTGCTCTGATTTTTTGGTCCACGCTTCTTACGGCCTGCCATTATCTAGATCTTCTGAAAACCTCAAAACAACAAACATTCAGTCACAATCGAGAACGAAATCATTAATTTGTCAAATCTTAACACCATTCACTCAATTAATCCAAAAACAACAAACATTCAGTCACTACACGGACTCTCCTCAGTACACTAATCTCAAAACCAACCTTACTTTCGATCTCCATAACCTAAAAACTTAACATTCTCTCCAATTGAATACATACCCGATTCATATACATTTTCTCCCTAATTCATAGTTTCTGTTTTAACAAGGCATCTCATCAATTAGATTCAACTAATCCTTTCAAAAATCCATAAAATCGCAACACTTCGGTCCTAAATAAGAGTTTAGAATACCTTTCTACATAACTTATACCAAATCTAAGATTTCACCGTGTTTCCCCCAATTTCATAGCATAAACTCGACTACTAAAGACAACCTTAGTTTCGGAGAACAACTTACAAGTTTTCCCCAATTTTTATCTAACCTAGATACAAAATACAACGAAATCAATAAGAATAAATCACTTACCAAGATGAAGGATGTCAATTCGGAAGATGGAAGCTCGATTATCACAGAGAAAAAAGATGAAACGAAGAGAAAAGAGATCTAGGGTTGGAGAGGTGTCGCCGTTCTATCGCCAAAGAGAGAGAGAGAGACTCGATAGAAAGAGGGGGGGTTGAGAAAAAAATGTAAAACTCTGCGTTTAAGGGAGGGGTGTTTAGGTTTAGAAAGGAGCCCATTTAGAAACCGGGTTGGATCCGGATAGATCCAATTTATGTGGTTGGGTTATGTAATTTAGTGATTTTATTAAGGCTAGTGTTGTCTTTAACCGTATTTTTCATTTAAAAATTATTAAAAATAAAATATATTTTAATAAAAGGAGAATACAGAATTTTTAGAAGGGGTATGGGGCATATTGAGTTATCGTCCTCTAGTTCTTCATTCTCTGGTTTTAAACAATCTCTCTAAGTCTCTTTTACATCTAATACTCTCTGGGTAGTGAATCTCTCACGAAATACTCTCATTCTCTCTTATTCTCCATAGCAATCTCTTCCATTCTCACCTACTCTCTCACATTCTCTGTAATCTAAATCGCCTATACTCTGTTTCTACAACTGTCTCACGCCATAATCTCTCTATTCTCACATGGTATCAGAGCTCCCAAGCTCCTGAAAATCACAAAGCTTCCGCAAATCAAGCACAAGCTCACCCTCCTTCCGGTTTCAAACCATTGAAGAAGTTTCTGTCTAGTTGGTTGTTCAATCTCTTCAAGAGGAATAAGACTGCAAGCATGACGTGTCCAGAGGCTTCCAAAGGTCTATTATCCTTCCTCATGTTTAGCATGAAGAGATCTCTTGGAGAAAGAAGGTTCAACCAAAACTCCAAACCATGTCTGTACCAGCAATTTTCATGTTCTTTCCAAGATGGAGTCTCTCACTGTGTTCCAGAAGGTAGCTCCTGGTAAACAGGAAGAAAGGAGGGGTCTTAAGCATGAGTGGTTCAAAGGGAAAGCACACACAAGGAAATGGAGTGGGGTAGAGAACCCAAACTCCAAATCTGTCAAGTTCAAGTGAACTGTGTGCCTTGGAGGTTCAAGGAACCAGCTCAGGTTCCTTGGTTGTAAGTTAACCTCCTAACCCTTAATAAGAGCTTGTGTAGTTATGTCTGGTTGTGTTGAGAGGTGTGTTTAGTATCTTAGGGACAGTTCAAAGTTGCTAGAGTTGTTGAACCTAGTATCTGTCCCATGATACTTAAAAGTTGTGTGTGTATTGTTCTAGGATTCTTTAAGCTTGCTAGCATGGTTATGTCTAGTTTCTGTCCTAGAATAATTGTTTGTATTGTGTCTGGCCTAAGTGAGTTGCTTAGTCTCAGTTTGTGTCTTGTTGCATTGCTAAAGGTCTAGGAGAGTTTCCTGGTCATGTGATGCATTCATGGTTGTGTAGCTTGATTAGATGAGTTGTCTAGTCTAAGCTACTGTCATAAATTGTAATTGCATTCTGTTACTGTCATATGTGTGATAAAATGAGCCTAGATGCCTTGTAATTGATGAGTTATCATGCTTGAGCATTTAGTGAATTGGTTTGCTTGGATTTGAACTGAATGAGTTGTTTAGATTCAGTCCATTGCATCTTGTTAATCATTATGGATCAGACTTGGTGAGTTATCAAGCTCTGATCCTAATGTATGGTCTAATTTTTGCTGGAGTTTGAGTGGTGTTTCAGGTACACAAGTGTTGTCCTCTGTCCATCATCAATCCAAGACAAAGAAGAAGGTTTTGCCCATGCTGTTCAGAGCCTACACATGATGTATATTCCTGGTTGATTTAGAGCCTACACATGATGTATATACCTGACCATGGAGAGATTATTGGTGAGGAGTCCAGATGGTAGTAAGTCGTGGCTGAGATAGAATATGGCTGAGCTTTGAAGATACTTCAGGAAGGAGTATTGATGAAGAGGCAGACCAGTGTTTGATCAGCCATCCACCAGGCTGGATCTCCTCATGGATTGCATGAACCGGTTGACTTAAGCGCAGGCTATTTGGTTGTTGTGCTCCTGGTTCAAGAGATACACAAGGAAGAGTGGTTGTTTATGGCAGTGGAGAAGAGATCAAAGGAGAAACCGGTTGACTTAAGCGCAGCTGTAGGGGTGATGCGCTCCTGGTTTAAGCTCAGTATTTCACTTCCAAGCTTGTTCTTTCACCTATTCTATCTGGATCAAGCTTGAGGAGGGGTAATGATGAGCAATCTTGAAGATCCAAGTCGTCCATTGCCTCTTGCAAGCTGTGGAGTTCACACTTGCATCATTAGCCATATCAAAGAAGACTCAAATGAACTCACTGCGTGCTTGGTCCTTCCTATATTCTCAGTTCCAAGCATGAAGATTGAGCTTCCATGATCTGAGTATTACCTTACCAAGTGGGGAATTCAAGTGGAGTTCACACCTCACCATACGTATGAAAGGGAAGCACCTTAACTCTCATTTCAATTGGTTCATCATTCTGATTATGCTTTGAATGAGTGTTTAGTGCATTACCTTAAGGACTGATGCACCTTTGGGATAGTGTATCAGGTACCATACTTAGAGCTCTCTATAGCAGAAGCTGGAGGTCCCAAAACCCTTTGTAGATGGCGAGTAGTCAGAAGAAAGGGGTAGACATAAACCGGCCTAAATAAAAGATCCAAGATGGTGTTATGTGCAAGTTGTGGAGTTCACTCTTGCAGCAAGTGTAAGGCCATGATCCAGAGCCTAAGGACTCCACCATGAGTTATCTGAAGTTCCTTAGGCTCACTGGCTAATCCCTAGGCTTTGAAGAACTCTACTCTTTTCCTTAGCTGGTTTTGTCCCAAATGGGTTTTCTAGCTAAGGTTTTTAATGAGGGAGCTTCTTCAAGGTTCCAAGCTTGTCCAAGGATCTTCTATGGTCAATCTTGAGGGGGAGTGTTGGAATGAAGAAGGAAGAAGCACCAGTTGAGAATGAAGGTCACTTGTGCAAAGATTGTGCAAAGATAATGATGTGCAAAGTTTGTACAAAAAAGATTATCTTGCACAAGATATGCACAAGAAAGATAATGATGTACAAAGTTCGGGTCAGCCTCAAAACACCCAAAGATCAATGTGCAAACAAGGGTTGAAGATAATCTTTGGTGCAGAGTTTGTGCAAAAGAATCAAGACCAATGTGCAAAGTCCGAGACTTCTTAATATCGACCAGAAAGTCACTTCTGAGTGTGTTGTGGCCGTTGGAGGCAAAAAAGATCTGATTTGAATTCAAAATGAGAAGTCACATGCAGAACTTCAGGAATGGAGCTGTCATTGTCGACCACAGCTGCCAGCATTTTCTTGTCTTCTTTCATTTATCATTTTTTATGTCTTATGTACTCTATTATTTGTTTAATCACTTGCAAGTGGTAACTCAGGCTATAAAGCCACCATTGTACACGATTTTAGACTTAAGGGAACCAGTTTCTCCTTCACATACTCTAGTTCTTCATTCTCTGGTTCTAAACAATCTCTCTAAGTCTCTTTTACATCTAATACTCTCTGGGTAGTGAATCTGTCACGAAATACTCTCATTCTCTCTTATTCTCCATATCAATCTCTTCCATTCTCACTTACTCTCTCACATTCTCTCTAATCTAAATCGCCTATGCTCTGTTTCTACAACTGTCTCACGCCATAATCTCTCTATTCTCACATGTTGAACCAATATCATAGGAGTTATGATGAAGAAGTTATCCCACTTTTAACAGAAGTGATTCCAGTTTACCCTGTTTGCCAATTTGGCAATTTCTTCTTGATTATAATCAAACCAGAATGAATCACGATGTAAGAAACTTGATTTTGACTCATAAATCAGTAGATAATCACCATGAAGTTGAACCAATATCATAGGAGTTATGATCAAAAAGTTATCCCACTTTTAACCGAAGTGATTCCAGTTTAACCTGTTTGGCAATTTGGCAATTTCCTCTTGCTTCTAATCAAACCAGAATGGATCACGATGTAAGAAGCTTGATTTTAACTCATAAATAAGTAGATAATGACCGTTAAGTTTTACCAATATCATTAGAGTTATGATGAAGAAGTTATCGCACTTTTTAACCGAAGTGATTCCAGTTTACCATGTGTAGCAATTTGGCAATTTCCTCATGTTTCTAATAACACCAAAATGAATCACGATGTAAGAAATTTGATTTTGACTCATAAATCAGTAGATAATCACCCTTAAGTTGAACCAATATCATAAGAGTTATGATGAAGAAGTTATTCCACTTTTAACCAAAGTTAGTCCAGTTTACCATGTTTAGCAATTTGGCAATTTCTTCTTGATTCTAATAACACCAGAATGAATCACGATGTAAGAAACTGTATTTTGAATCATTAATCAGTAGATAATAACCCTTATGTTGAACCAATATCATAGGAGTTATGATGAAGAAGTTATCCCACTTTTAACCGAAGTGATTCCAGTTTACCATGTTTGGAGCTTTGTAAATTTCTTCTTGATTGTCATCAAGACAGAATGAATCACGATGTATGAATCTTTATTTTTACTCATAAATCAGTGCACAATCACCATGAAGTTTAATTAATATCATAGGAGTTATGATGAAGAAGTTATCCCACTTTTAACCGAAGTGATTGAAATTTACCCTGTTTGGCGATTTGGCAATTTCTTCTTGATTCTAATAAAACCAGAATGAATCACCATGTACGAAGCTTTATTTGGAATCAATAATCAGTGGAGAATAACGCAAAAGTTGAATCAATATCGTAAGATTTACGATGAAAAAGTTATCCCACTTTTAACTGAAGTGATTCCAGTTTATCATGTTTGGCAATTTGGCAATTTCTTCTTGATTCTAATCATACCAGAATGAATCACGTTGTAAGAAACTTGATTTTGACTCATAAATCAGTAGATAATCTCCCTTAAGTTGAACCAATATCATAGGAGTTATGATGAAGAAGTTATCCCACTTTTAACCGAAGTAATTCCAGTTTACCCTGTTTGGCCATTTGGCAATTTCTTCTTGCTTCTAATCAAACCAGAATAGATCACGATGTAAAAAGATTTACTTTTACTCACAAATAAGTAGATAATCACCCTTAAGTTGTACTAATATCATAGGAGTTATGATGAAGAAGTTGTCCCATATTTAACCGAAGTGATTCCAGTTTACCATGTTTGGCGATTTGGCAATTTCTTCTTGATTCTAATCAAACCAGTATGAATCAAGATGTAAGAAGCTTTATTTGGACTCATTAATCTGTGGAGAATCACTCGGAAGTGGAATCAATATCATAGGAGTTATGATGAAGAAGTTATCCCACTTTTAACCGAAGTGATTCCAGTTTACCATGTTTAGCAATTTGGCAATTTCTTCTTGATTCTAATCAAACCCGAATGAATCACGTTGTAAGAAGCTTTATTTGGAATCATAAATCAGTGGATAATCACCCGGAAGTTTAATCAATATAATAGGATTTATGATGAAGAAGTTATCCCACTTTTAACCGAAGTGATTCCAGTTTACCCTTTTTGGAGATTTGGCAATTTCTTCTTGATTCTAATCAAACCAGAATGAATTATGATATAAGAATCTTGATTTGGAAACATAAATCAGTAGATAATCACCTTTAAGTTGAATCAATATCATAGGAGTTATGATGAAGAAGTTATCCCACTTTTAACCGAAGTGATTCTAGTTTACCCTGTTTGGAGATTTGGCAATTTCTTCTTGATTCTAATCAAAACAGAATGAATCGAAATGTAAGAAGCTTCATTTGGACTCATAAATCAGTGGAGAATAACCCTGATGTTTAATCAATATCATAGGAGTTATGTTGAAGAAGTTATCCCCCTTTTAACCGAAGTGATTCTAGTTTACTCTGTTTGGAGATTTGGCTATTTCTTCTTGATTCTAATCAAACTAAATGAATCGCGATGTAAGAAGCTTGATTCTAATCAAGGCAGGATGAATCACGATGTATGAACCTTTATTTTGACTAATAAATCAGTGGAGAATCACCCTGAAGTTGAATTAATATCATAGGAGTTGTGATGAAGAAGTTATCCCACTTTTAACCAAAATGATTCCAATTTACCCTTTTTGGCGATTTGGCAATTTCTTCTTGATTTTAATCAAACCAGAACGAATCACGATGTAAGAAGCTTTATTTGGACTCAATAATCAGTGTTGAATCACCCGGAACTTGCATCAATATCATACGAGTTATGATAAAGAAGTTATCCCACTTTTAACTGAAGTGATTCCAGTTTACCCTTTTTGGCAATTTGGCAATTTCTTCTTGATTCTAATCAAAATAGAATGAATCACGATGTAAGAAACTTTATTTTGACTCATAAATAAGTAGATAATCACCCTTAAGTTGAACCAATTTCATAGGAGTTATGATGAAGAAGTTATCCCACTTTTAACCGAAGTGATTCCAGTTTACCCTGTTTGGAGATTTGGAAATTTCTTCTTGATTCATATACAACCAGAATGAATCAAGATGTAAGAATCTTGATTTGGAGTCATAAATCAGTGGATATTCACCTTGAAGTTGAATCACTATCATAGGAGTTATGATGAAGAAGTTATAACACTTTTAACCGAAGATATTCCAGTTTACCCTGTTTGGAAATTTGGCACTTTCTTCTTGATTCTAATCAAACCAGAATGAATCGCGAAGTAATAAGCTTGTTTTGGAGTCATAAATCCGTGGAGAATCACGCCGAAGTTGAATCAATATCATAGAAATTTGGCAATTTCTTCTTTCTTCTAATCAATCCAGAATGAATCAAGATGTAAGAAGCTTGATTTTGACTAATAAAGCAGTAGATAATCACCCTTAAGTTGTACCATTGTCATAGGAGTTACGATGAAGAAGATATCTCACTTTTAACCGAAGTGATTCCAGTTTACCCTGTTTGGGGATTTGACAATTTCTTCTTGATTCAATCAGGCCAGAATGAATCACGATTTATGAAGATTTATTTTGACTCATAAATCAGTGGAGAATCACCCTGAAGTTGAATCAATATCATAGGAGCTTTTATGAAGAATTTATCCCACTTTTAACCGAAGTGATTCCAATTTACCCTGTTTGGCGATTTGGCAAATTTCTTCTTGATTCTAATCAAACCAGAATGAATCACGATGTAAGAAGCTTTTTTTGGACTCATAAATCAGTGGAGAATCACCCGAAAGTTTAATAAATATCATAGGAGTTATGATGAAGAAGTTATCCCACTTTTAACCGAAGTGATTCCAGTTTACCCTTTTTGGAGATTTGGCAATTTCTTCTTTATTATAATCAATCAAGAATGAATCATGATGTAAGAATCTTGATTTGGACTAATAAATGAGAGGATAATCACCATGAACTTGAATTCATATTATAGGAGTTATGAATAAGATGTTATCCCACTTTTAACCGAAGTGATTCCAGTTTATCATGCTTGGAGATGTTTCAATTTCTTCTTGATTCTAATCAAACAGAATGAAACACGATGTAAGAATCTTGATGTGGATTGATAAATCAGTGGAGAATCATCCTGAAGTTGAATCAATCTTATTGGAGTTATGATGAAGAATTTATCGCAGTTTTAACCGAAGTGATTCTAGTTTACCCTGTTTGGAGATTTGGCGATTTATTCTTGAATCTAATCAAGACAGAATGAATCATGAGGTATGAAGATTGATTTTGTATCATAATTCAGTAGAGAATCACTCTGAAGTTGAATTTATATCATAGGAGTTATGATGAAGAAGTTATTCGAGTTTTAACCGAAGTGATTCCAATTTATCCTGTTTGGAGATTTGGCAAATTCTTCTTGATTCTAATAAGAATTAATCTATGTAAGAATATAGAGATTTGGGTACTTTATTGTCTATGGAGAACGATGAACATGAAGAACAAGAGAGAGATAGAAGAAAGAAAGAGTGGATTTCAAAATTTAGAGAGAGAGTAGTGAGGAAATGATTTCCTTGCCTTAATTGATTCATGGTACATCTATATTTAAAGGGATACAAATCCCCAATAAACTATTAAACAAAGAGACCTGCAGAAGTATTAAACAAATGCACTCTTGGACATAAGTGGCTCAAGCAAAGAGGGTGAAAGGGAGAGGACCTAAACAGTCCAGAAGTGGTCCAGAAGTGTTTAAATCCTTCCCATCTCGTGTCTTCTGATTAATTAAATACTTCTTTATTAGGCAGAGAAAGCCATCTTCTGATTTATGTAGACCTCTACTCTATCTTGCAGTCCAAGCTAGGTTAGGTTGTACTGACAGACTTGCATTCCAAGGTAGGTTGATCCTTTGCTTAATCTGATTGTCTCCATGCCATTTATTTCTTCATGTCAACAATCTAAATGTAAAAAAGCTTTATTTTTACTTATAAATCAGTGGAGAATCACCCGGAAGTTGAATCAATATAATAGGAGTTATGATGAAGAAGTTATCCCACTTTTAACCGAAGTAATTCCAGTTTACCCGGTTTGGAGATTTGGCAATTTCTTCTTAATTCTAATCAAACCAGAATGAATCGAAATGTAAAAAGCTTGATTTGGAGTAATAAATCCGTGGAGAATCACCCCGAATTTGAATCAATATTATAGGAGTTATGATGAAGAAGTTATCCCACTTTTAACCGAAGTTATTTCAGTTTACCCTGTTTGAAGATTTAGCAATTTCTTCTTGATTTTAATAAAACAAGAATGAATCGCAATGTAAGAATCTTTATTTGGAGTCATAAATCAGTGGATATTCACCCTGAAGTTGTATCACTATCATAAGAGTTATGATGAAGAAGTTATCCCACTTTTACCCGAAGAGATTCTAGTTTACCCTGTTTGGAAATTTGACAATTTCTTCTTGATTCTAATCAGACCAGAATGATTCTCGATGTAAGAAGCTTGATTTGGAGTCAAAAATCCGTAGAGAATCACCCCGATGTTGAATCAATATCATAGGAGTTATGATGAAGAAGTTATCCCACTTTTAACGTAAGTGATTCCAATTTACCCTGTTTGGCAAATTGGCATTTTCTTCTTGCTTCTAATCAAACCATAATGAATCAGATGTAAGAAAATTGATTTTTACTCATCAATCAGTAGTTAATCACCCTTAAGTTGTACAAATATCATAGGAGTTATGATGAAGAAGTTATCCCACTTTTAACCGAAGTGATTCGAGTTTACCCTGTTTGGAGATTTGGCAATTTCTTCTTGAATCTAATTAATACATAATGAATCATGATGTATGAAGATTGATTTTGTATCATAAATCAGTGGAGAATCACTCTGAAGTTGAATTAATATCATAGGAGTTATGATGAATAAGTTATCCCAGTTTTAACCAAAGTAATTCCAATTTTCCCTCTTTGACGATTTGGCAATTTTTTTTTCTAATCAAACCAGAATGAATCACGATGTAAGAAGCTTTATTTGGACTCATTAATCAGTGGAGAATAACCCGGAAGTTGAATCAATATCATAGGAGTTATGATGAAAAAGTTATCCCATTTTTAACCAAAGTGATTCCTGTTTACCCTGTTTGACAATTTGACAATTTCTTCTTGATTCTAATCAAACCAGAATAAATAACGATGTAAGAAGTTTGATATTGACTCATAAATAAGTACATAATCACCCAATATCATAGGATTTATGATGAAGAACTTATCCCACTTTTAACCGAAGTGATTCCAGTTTACCCTGTTTGGAGATTTGGCAATTTCTTCTTCATTCTAATCAATCCAGAATGAATCAAATATAAGAAGATTGATTTGGAGTCATAAATCAGTGGATATTCATCCTGAAGTTGAATAACTATCATAGGAGTTATGATGAAGAAGTTATCCCACTTTTAACCGAAGTGATTCGAGTTTTTCCTGTTTGGAAATTTGGCTATTTCTCTTTAAGTTTAATTAAACAAGAATGAATTAAGATATAAGAAACTTGATTTGGACTCATAAATCAGTTTAGAATCACCCTGAAGTTGAATCAATATCATAGGAGTTATGATGAAGAAGTTATCCCACTTTTAACCGAAGTGATTCAAATTTACATTGTTTGGGGATTTGGCAATTTCTTCTTGCGTCTAATCAAACCAGAATGAATCGCGATGTAACAATCATGATTTGGAGTCATAAATTAGTGGATATTCACCCTGAAATTGTATCACTATCATAGGAGTTATGATGAAGAAGTTATCCCACGTTTAACCGAAGTGATTCTAGTTTACCCTGTTTGGAGATTTGGCAATTTATTTTTGATTCTAATCAAACCAGAATGAATCCTGATGTAAGAATCTTGATTTGGAGTCACAAATCTGTGGAGAATCACCCCCAAATTGAATAAATTTTATAGGAGTTATGATGAAGAAGTTATCCCACTTTTAACCGAAGTGATTTTAGTTTACCTTGTTTGGAGATTTGGCAACTTCTTCTTGTTTCTAATAAAACCAGAATGAATCACGATGTAAGAATCTTGATTTGGAGTCATAAATCAGTGGATATTCACCCTGAAGTTGAATCACTATCATAGGAGTTGTGATGAAGAAGTTATCCCACTTTAACCCGAAGTGATTCCAGTTTTCCATGTTTGGAAATTTGGCAATTTCTTCTTGATTTTAACTCAACCAGAATGAATTACGATATAAGAAGCGTGATTTGGACTCATAAATCAGTAGATAATCACACTTAAGTTGAACCAATATCATAGGAGTTATGATGAAGAAATTATCCCACCTTTAACCGAAGTGATTCCAGTTTACCCTTTTTGGCAATTTGGCAATTTCTTCTTGATTCTAATCAAAATAGAATGAATCACGATGTAAGAAACTTTATTTTGACTCATAAATAAGTAGATAATCACCCTTAAGTTGAACCAATATCATAGGAGTTATGATGAAGAAGTTATCCCACTTTTAACCGAAGTGATTCGAGTTTATCCTTTTTAGAGATTTGGCAATTTCTTCTTTATTCTAATCAAACCAGAATGAATTACGATGAAAGAAGCTTGATTTTGACTCATAAATCAGTACATAATCACCCTTAAGTTGAACCGATATCATAGGATTTATGATGAAGAAGTTATCCTACTTTTAACCAAAGTGATTCCAGTTTTCCCAGTTTGGAAATTTGGAAATTTCTTCTTGATTTTAATTAAACCAGAATAAGTTACGATATAAGAAACTTGATTGGGACTCATTAATCAGTGGAGAATCACCCCGAAGTTGAATCAATATCATAGGAATTATGATGAAGAATTTATCCCACTTTTAGCCGAAGTGATTCCAATTTACCTTGTTTGGCGATTTGGCAATTTATTCTTCATTCTAATCAAACCAGAATGAATCACGATGTAAGAAGCTTGATTTGGAGTCATAAATATGTGGAGAATCACCCCGAAGTTGAATCAATATCATAGGAGTTATGATGAAGAAGTTATCCCACTTTTAACCAAAGTGATTCCAGTTTACCTTGTTTGGCAATTCCTCAATTTCTTCTTGATTTTAATCAAACCAGAATGAATCACAATGTAAGATGCTTTATTTTGACTCATAGATCAGTAGATAACCACCCATAAGTTGTACCAATATCATAGGAGTTATTATGAAGAAGTTATCCCACTTTTACCCGAAGTGATTACAGTTTACCCAGTTTGGAAATTTGGCAATTTCTTCTTGACTTTAATTAAACCAGAATGAATTACGATATAAGAAGCTTGATTTGGACTCATAAATCAGTAGACAATCACCCTTAATGAAAGTTTAAGAAGATTTGAGATAAGTATTGTGAAGAACCATGAAGAACAATGAAGAACAATGGAGAGAGAGAGAAATTTGAAACCAGAGAGAGAAAGATGAGGAAAAATATGTTTTCTTGCCTTTCTTAGTTCTGGATACATGTCTTTATATAGACTAGACAATACATAAAATAATCAGACAAGTTTGAATAAAGAAAAGAATAAATTAATGGGACTGAGCAATGGCAGGGACTGAGGGATGCCAGGGACAGACTGAGGAGGAGCAGAGGCACGTCCAGCAAAGTTGGAAAGGGACAGGAGCTAAGTGGTCCACTCTCCGTAACACAAAATGTTACTTCTCTCCCTAAATATTCTCTGCATCTAGTCGACATCCTCTTTGGTTCTGAAGAGATTAAGCTTCCTCTCTTCTTCCTTTCTTCTCAAGCTAAACCTTCTCTTGTCTTACAAGTCAAGTTAGGTCACTCCTTGACCTAACTGTACGGACAAGTGATCATTTTATACTTGATCATTCTGGATGTTCTTCATGCCTTGATTTATTCTTCTCTATCATTGATGTCTTCATGTCAACACTCCCCCTCAAGCTTGACCACAGGGACTTGTCAAGCTTGGATTCCATGAAGCATTCCCTCATTAAAACCTTTATTTTGGAAAACCACTTGGGATAAAACCCAAGCAAAGGAAAAAGAGTAGAACACTTCATGGTAAGAGGATCAGTGACATGAGATGTCTATGAGTCCAAGCTTAGGATGAATGGACTCACAAACCTTGGTGCTTGCTGCCTTAGTGAATATGTCAGCCAATTGATCTTCACTTCTTGTGTAGCATGGAAGAATCACTTGCTGCTATACTGCTTGTCACACCTTGTGGTAGTCTACTTCTATGTGCTTTGTCATCTCATGGAAGACTGAATTTGATGCAATGTCTATAGCCGCCTGATTGTCACAATGCATTGTCATTGGTGTTGTGATTTCTATCTCCAAGTCTTTGAGTAGTCCTTTGATCCATATAAGCTCACTTGTTAGCATCCTCATGGCCCTATATTCTGCCTCAGCACTTGAACATGACACCACTTTCTGTTTCTTGGTCTTCCATGTGACTAGATTGCCTCCAATGAAGGTACAATATCCACTGGTTGATCTCCTATCAGTTCTGTCTCCAGCCCAATATGCATCACACTATCCCACCACTTCAGTCCTTCCATTGCTAGCCATCCATATGCCTTGACCAGGAGCTTCTCGCAAGTATCTCAAGATCCTCTCCACCATGTGCCAATGATGAATTGTGGGTGTTTGCATATGCTGAGTGACTTGGTTCACAGCAGTTATGGTCAGATATATGAGTTTTCCAACCATTCTTCTATACCTCTTGACATCCTCAAATGGAGTGGCATCAAACTCCCCCTCTCGTAGTACCTTGTAGCCTTCCTCTAATGGTGTCTTGGCCTGTCTACCACCAAGGTTTCCTATCTCATTTAAAATATCGAGTGTGTACTTCCTTTGGGATAAGAAAAGCCCCTCTTTAGAGCGGCACATTTCAATCCCTAAGAAGTACTTGAACTCTCCCAAATTTTTAATATCAAATGAAGTTTTGAGAAAAGTTTTGGTTGAGAGTATACCTTCCTTGTTGCTACCAGTGATAATGATATCATCTACATACACCAAGATCACCACAATACCTTGTTGGCTAGGTAGAGTAAATAGGGAGTGATCTGCCTCTGTTTTTACAAATCCCTTTCCATTAAGAGTTGCACTCAGCTTGTGGTACCAGGCTCTAGGAGATTGTTTCAATCCATATATTGCCTCCTTCAGCCTCAAAACATTTCCTGGTTTGACCATGCTCTCTAAACCAGGAGGTGGCCTCATGTAAACTTCATCTTCCAATTCTCCTTGGAGAAATGCATTCTTTATATCCATCTGCCATAGATCCCACTCAAGGTTGACAGCAAGAGATAGAAGAATCCTTATGGTGTGCAACTTGGCCACTGGTGCAAAGGTATCCAGGTAATCTTCCCCATATACTTGAGTGTAACCTCTTGCCACAAGTCTTTTCTTCTTCCTCTCTGATTTTCCATTACCAAGATACTTGATTGTATACAGTAGGCGACTTGTCACTGCCTTCTTACCCTTGGGGAGTTCAGTTTCAAACCATGTATCATTTTTGATCATGGCACCAATCTCATCACCATCAGACTGTCGCCACTCTTCATGTTGCACAACTTCTTCATATGTTTTTGGAATGTACTCAGCATCCAATTCCCAAAGAAGACTTGATGCTCTTCTGGATATTGAGCAAGAGAGCATACTGCACTTATTGGATGAGCCACAACTTCAGCATTGAAGTAAACCCTTGTGTTAATCCAGTTTGAGGCCGACTTCCTGATCCTTGTACTTCTTCTCAATGGTTGTATTTGATCAGGTTCTGGATCATTTTCTTCACTAGGCTCTCCCACTTGAGTCTCAGTTTCTAAATCAGATAGACCTACATTAGATGGCACTCCATCTTGATCACGAGCTACTGAGTTCTCCTTAGGTTGAGCTTGTTTTCATTGCCCCCCTCATGATCAGGATGAGTGACTTGAATGTCTTTCTCAGCCTCTGGAACGGTATGGGTGGGATCCTCCTTGGCTGGTTCAGGAACTCTTGGTATACTAATGCCTAGCCTTTCCATAATAACTCTCAGATTGTTAGCTCTATCAGAGGCAGATTGAGATAGATCCTTAAGCTCTTCCCAACTTTTCTCATCATAATAACCTCTTGATTTCATGAACTTAACATCTCTGGATACTGGAACTCTCCTTGTTTCTGGAACATAACACTTGTAGCCTTTTGGATGCGTGGAGTATCCAATAAACATTGCCTTTGTGCTTTTAGCCTCTAGCTTGTTGCGTAGATCTCCTGGAATAAAGACAAAGCACACACAACCAAACACACGCAAATGGTCTATAGATGGCTTAGTTTGGTTGAGTACCTCATAAGGAGTAACATCAAGGAGTATTTTGGTGGGTGTGCGATTGATCAGGTAGGTGGCTGTAACAACTGCATCTCCCCAAAACTTCTTAGGTACATTTGTGTGTAACATTATGCTCCTGGCTACTTCCATCAAGTGTTTATTCTTCCTTTCTGCCACACCATTTTGCTGAGGTGTGTAAGGGCAGCTGGTTTGGTGTATTATTCCATGTGTGGCTAGATATTGTTTGAAGGTTGTGCTTGTGTATTCACCACCATTATCTGATCTAAGAATCATTATCTTAACATTGAAATGGTTAGTGATATAGTTCTGAAATTTTTTAAATTCTTCTAGCACCCTATCTTTTGATTGCAACAAGGTAATCCATGTGTACTTGGATTTCTCATCTATAAATGTCACAAAGTATCTATGTTGTTCTCTAGATTCACATGGGGCAGTCCACACATCAGAATGTATTAAATCAAAGCAGTGATCATAAATAGTCGTTGATTTAAGAAACACACTTATACAATGTTTTCCTAGAATACAAGCCTCACAATCACTTTTAAATAAGATACTAGGCAACATGATGTTTAAGGCTCTAGAATGAGGATGTCCTAATCTAGCATGCCACAATACATCTTTAGGGAACTCGGAAATACCATTAAAAGCAGAAGATAATTCAGCAGCTGGTCTTGTGTCCTCAAGCAAGTACAAGTCTCCCTTGGTCACACCTTTGCCAAGCAACTTACTAGACTCAATATCCTGAAAGTAAACTTCATTAGGAGTGAATGTAACATGGCAGTTTAAATCGTTTGTGGCCTTTTTAACAGAAACCAAGTTTGATGCGAAGGTTAGCATATAGAAAGCCTTAGATACTTTGTCAAACAGATTCAAATCACCTATTCCTCTTATTGGAACTTTATCACCATTTGCTATCATCACATTTCCTAAGGCTGGTTTCATATTTCTAATCAAGTGGGAATCACTAGTCATATGATGTGAGCCACCAGAGTCTATTACCAATGGTCTAGCAAGTTTTAAATCATTCATTGTACTATAATCAGTGTGAGATGCATTAAGAGATAAGCCAAGAGTTTTAGGGATACCAGATTCTTTCAAGGCCTTGATGAGAGCATCTAGATCAGATCTCTTGATAGTCGCATCCTGGTTGGTTCTTGTAGTTGAGTACACTGAAGTAGAGGCCATAGCATTTCCCACACCATTGTTTGGGGCCGCTGGTTCAGCACCATCAGTGGAGAAGTTATCCCTTGCATCCATGTACTGAGTGCGGTTCTCCTTGAATTTGTTTGGCTTTAGATGAGGATTTAGTATCCAGCACTTGTCCTTGAGATGACCTTTCTTCTTGCAGTGGTCACAAAACAAAGACCTCTTATCCTCTTGCTTGTACACACTCTTGTTTGCCACTGCTGCTTCAGCTTGATTAACCATGACAGGTTCTCCTTTGCTCCCAAACAGACCCACTGAGCCTTCTCCCTTTTGGATTTGCGCACATACATTATCTAGAGAGGGGAGTTTATCAGCTCTCAGGATGTGCTTGATTAGGCTGTTGTAAGATGAATTGACAGTCAGCAGCAACCCAAATACTTTGTCCTCTTCACGCCTTGCATTCAGAGTTGAGGGATCCACAGTGTGTGGTCTTAGAAGCTCTAGCTCTGCCCAAAGAGATCTAAACTTCCCAAAGTGAGTTTGGAACTCAATATCTCCTTGGCTGAGAGCGTTCATTGCTCTTTTCACTTCTAACACTCTAGTAAGGTTGGAAGCATTTCCAAACACCTTGTAGGGAGTGTCCCATAGTTCTTTGGTAGTCTCACAGTATGAGTAAGACTCCAAGATTGCTGGTTCAAGAGAGCTGTGGAGGAGATAGAGCACCATCTGATCTTCTTGAGACCATTTGTCTTCATCAACCACCACCAGCTCTTTTACATCTTCTCCTTGGAGGATCTTCTTTGGAGCTGCTTCATTGGTAACATGACTCCATAATCCTCTTCCTCAAAGGGCTGTTTTCACCTGTGTGGACCATAGAAGATAGTTAATCCCCTTTAAGGTCACAGGTATGTGAAAAGACTTGTTGCTCTCCATCTTTTACTCCCAAAAAATAGAAGAACCAGATAGTGAATCTTGAAGAAAATGAAGCAACAAGGACAGAGTAAGCTTTGTTTTGCGGAAGTAAATAGGTTCAGAAGCTTTGTTGCTCTGATACCATGAAAGTTTAAGAAGATTTGAGCTAAATATTGTGAAGAACCATGAAGAACAATGAAGAACAATGGAGAGAGAGAGAAATTCGAAACCAGAGAGAGAGAGATGAGGAAAAATATGTCTCCTTGCCTTTCTTAGTTATGGATACATGTCTTTATATAGACCAGACAATACATAAAATAATCAAACAAGTTTGAATAAAGAAAAGAATAAATTAATGGGACTGAGCAATGGCAGGGACTGAGGGATGCCAGGGACAGGACTGAGCAATGGCAGGGACTAAGGGATGCCAGGGACAGACTGAGGAGGAGCAGAGGCACGTCCCAGCAATGTTGGAAAGGGACATGAGCTAAGTGGTGCACTCTCCTTAACACAACATGTGACTTCTCTCCCTAAAGATTCTCTGCCTCTAGTCGACATCCTCTTTGGTTCTGAAGAGATTAAGCTTCCTCTCATCTTCCTTTCTTCTCAAGCTAAATCTTCTCTTGTCTTACAAGTCAAGTTAGGTCACTCCTTGACCTAACTGTACGGACAAGTGATCATATTATACTTGATCATTCTGGATGTTCCTCATGCCTTGATTTACTCTTCCCTATCATTCATGTCTTCATGTCAACACTTAAGTTGAACCAATATCATAGGAGTTATGATGAAGAAGTTATCCCACTTTTAACCGAAGTGATTCCAGTTTACCCTATTTGGCAATTTGGAAATTTCTTCTTGCTTCTAATCAAACCAGAATGAATCACGACGTAAGAAGCTTGATTTTGACTAATAAATCATTAGATAATCACCCTTAACTTGTACAAATATCATAGGAGTTATGATGAAGAAGTTATCCCAGTTTTAACCGAAGTAATTCCAGTTTACCATTTTTGGAGATTTGGCAATTTCTTATTGAATCTAATCAAGACAGAACGAATCACGATGTATGAAGCTTTATTTTGTATCATAAATCAGTTGAGAATCACCCTGAATTTGAATTAATAATATAGGAGTTATGATGAAGAAGTTATCCCACTTTTAACTGAACTGATTCCAATTTACCCTGTTTGGACTCAAAAATTGGTGAAGAATCATCCTCAAGTTGAATCAATATCATAGGAGTTATGATGAAGACGTTATCCCACTTTTAACCGAAGTGAATCTAGCTTACCTTGCTTGGAGATTTGGCAATTTATTCTTGATTCTAATCAAACCACAATGAATCAAGATGTAAGAATCTTGATTTAGAGTCATAAATCAGTGGATATTCTCCCTGAAGTTGAATAACTATCATAGGAGTTATGATGAAGAAGTTATCCCACTTTTAACCGTAGTGATTCCAGTTAATCATGTTTGGATATTTGGCAATATGTTCTTGATTTTAAACAAACAAGATTGAATCACGATGTAAGAAGCTTGATTTGGAAACATAAATCAGTGTAGAATCACCCTGAAGTTGAAACAATATCATATGAGTTATTATGAAGAAGTTATCCCACTTTTAACCGAAGTGATTCCAGTTTACAGTGTTTGGTGATTTGACAAGTTTCTTCTTGATTGTATTCAAACAAGAATGAATCATGATGTAAAGATCCTGATTTATAATAATATATAAGTGGATATACACCCTGAAGTTGAACCAATATCGTAGGAGTTATGATGAAGAAGTTATCCCACTTTTAACTGAAGTGATTCCAGTTTACCCTATTTAGAGATTTGGCAATTTCTTCTTGATTTTAATCAAGAAAGAATGAATCACGATGAATGAAGTTTGATTTTGACTCATAAATCAGTGGAGAATCATAATGACGTTGAATTAATATCATAGGAGTTATGATGAAGAAGTTACCCCACTTTTAACAGAAGTGATTCCAATTTACCCTTTTTGGTGATTTGGCAATTTCTTCTTGATTCTAATCAAACCAGAATGAATCACGATGTAAGAAGCTTTATTTTGACTCATTGATCAGTGGAGAATCACTCGGATGTTGAATCAATATCATATGAGTTATGATGAAGAAGTTTTCCCACTTTTAACCAAAGTGATTCATGTTTACCCTTTTTGGCAATTTGGCAATTTCTTCTTGATACTAATCAAACCAGAATGAATCACGATGTAACAAGCTTGATTTTGACTCATAAATCAGTACATAATCACCTTTAAGTTGAACCAATATCATAGGAGTTATGATGAAGAAGTTATCCCACTTTTAACCGAAGTGATTCCAGTTTACCCTGTTTGGATATTTGGCAATTTCTTTTTGATTCTAATCAAACCATAATGAATCGCGATGTAAGAAGCTTGATTTGGAGTCATTAATCCGTGGAGAATCACCCCGAAGTTGAATCAATATCATAGGAGTTACGAGGAAGAAGTTATCCCACTTTTAACCAAAGTGATTCCAGTTTATCCTGTTTGGCAATTTGGAAATTTCTTCTTGATTCTAATCAAACAAGAATGAATCACGATGTAAGAAACTTGATTTTGACTCATAAATAAGTAGATAATCACCCTTAAGTTGAACCAATATCATGGGAGTTATGATGAAGAAGTTATCCTACTTTTAACCGAATTGATTCCAATTTACCCTGTTTGGAGATTTGGAAATTTCTTCTTGATTCTAATCAAACCAGAATGAATCAAGATGTAAGAATCTTGATTTGGAGTCATAAATCAGTGGAGAATCACCCTGAATTTTAATCGATATTATAGGAGTTAGGACGAAGAAGTTATCCCACTTTTAACCGAAGTGATTCCAATTTACCTTGTTTTACGATTTGGCAATTTATTCTTGATTTTAATAAAACCATAATGAATCACGATGTAAGAAGCTTTATTTGGACTCAAAAATCGGTGAAGAATCATCCTCAAGTTGAATCAATATCATAGGAGTTATGATGAAGACGTTATCCCACTTTTAACCGAAGTGAATCCAGCTTACCTTGCTGGGAGATTTGGCAATTTATTCTTGATTCTAATCAAACCACAATGAATCAAGATGTAAGAATCTTGATTTAGAGTCATAAATCAGTGGATATTCTCCCTGAAGTTGAATAACTATCATAGGAGTTATGATGAAGAAGTTATCCCACTTTTAACCGTAGTGATTCCAGTTAATCCTGTTTGGATATTTGGCAATATGTTCTTGATTTTAAACAAACAAGATTGAATCACGATGTAAGAAGCTTGATTTGGAAACATAAATCAGTGTAGAATCACCCTGAAGTTGAAACAATATCATATGAGTTATTATGAAGAAGTTATCCCACTTTTAACCGAAGTGATTCCAGTTTACAGTGTTTGGAGATTTGGCAATTTCTTCTTGATTCTAATCAAACAAGAATGAATCATGATGTAAAGATCCTGATTTATAATAATATAGAAGTGGATATACACCCTGAAGTTGAACCAATAGCGTAGGAGTTATAATGAAGAAGTTATCCCACTTTTAACCGAAGTGATTCCAGTTTACCCTATTTAGAGATTTGGCAATTTCTTCTTGATTTTAATCAAGAAAGAATGAATCACGATGTATGAAGTTTGATTTTGACTCATAAATCAGTGGAGAATCATAATGAAGTTGAATTAATATCATAGGAGTTATGATGAAGAAGTTACCCCACTTTTAACTGAAGTGATTCCAATTTACCTTGTTTGGTGATTTGGCAATTTCTTCTTGATTCTAATCAAACCAGAATGAATCACGATGTAAGAAGCTTTATTTTGACTCATTGATCAGTGGAGAATCACTCGGAAGTTGAATCAATATCATAGGAGTTATGATGAAGAAGTTTTCCCACTTTTAACCAAAGTGATTCTTGTTTACCCTTTTTGGCAATTTGGCAATTTCTTCTTGATACTAATCAAACCAGAATGAATAACGATGTAACAAGCTTGATTTTGACTCATAAATCAGTACACAATCACCCTTAAGTTGAACCAATATCATAGGAGTTATGATGAAGAAGTTATCCCACTTTTAACCGAAGTGATTCCAATTTACCCTGTTTGGATATTTGGCAATTTCTTTTTGATTCTAATCAAACCATAATGAATCGCGATGTAAGAAGCTTGATTTGGAGTCATAAATCCGTGGAGAATCACCCCGAAGTTGAATCAATATCATAGGAGTTACGAGGAAGAAGTTATCCCACTTTTAACCAAAGTGATTCTAGTTTATCCTGTTTGGCAATTTGGAAATTTCTTCTTGATTCTAATCAAACAAGAATGAATCACGATGTAAAAAACTTGATTTTGACTCATAAATAAGTAGATAATCACCCTTAAGTTGAACCAATATCATAGGAGTTATGATGAAGAAGTTATCCTACTTTTAACCGAATTGATTCCAGTTTACCCTGTTTGGAGATTTGGAAATTTCTTCTTGATTCTAATCAAACCAGAATGAATCAAGATGTAAGAATCTTGATTTGGAGTCATAAATCAGTGGATATTCACCCTGAAGTTGAATCACTATCATAGGAGTTATGATAATGAAGTTATCCCACTTTTACCCGAAGAGATTCCAGTTTACCCTGTTTGGAAATTTGGCAATTTCTTCTTGATTCCAATGAAACCAAAATGAATCGTGATTTAAGAAGCCTTATTTGGATCATAAATCCGTGGAGATTCACCCCGAAGTTGAAACAATATCATAGGAGTTATGATGAAGAAGTTATCCCACTTTTAACCGTAGTGATTCCAGTTTACGCTGTATGGCAATTTGGCAATTTCTTCATGCTTCTAATCAAACCAGAATAAATCACGATATAAGGAGCTTGATTTTGACTCATAAATCAGTAGATAACCACCCTTTAGTTGTACCAATATCATAGGAGTTATGATGAAGAAGCTATCCCACTTTTAACCGAAGTGATTCCAGTTTACCCTGTTTGGAGATTTGGGAATTTCTTCTGATTTTAATCAAGACAGAATGAATCACGATGTATGGAGCTTGATTTTCACTCATAAATCAGTGGAGAATCACACTGAAGTTGAATTAATATCATAGGAGTTATGAGAAAGAAGTTATCCCACTTTTAACCGAAGTGATTCCAATTTACCCTTTTTGGCGATTTGGCGATTTCTTCTTCACTCTAATAAAACCAGAATGAATCACGATGTAAGAAGCTTTATTTGGACTCATAAATCATTGGAGAATAACCCTGAAGTTGAAACAATATCATAGGAGTTATTATGAAGAAGTTATCCCACTTTTAACCGAAGTGATTCCAGTTGACAGTGTTTGGAGATTTGACAATTTCTTCTTGATTCTAATAAAAAAAGAATGAATCATGATGTAAAAATCTTGATTTGGAATCATAAAGTAGTGGATATTCACCCTGAAGTTGAACCAATATCGCAGGAGTTATGATGAAGAAGATATCCCACTTTTAACCAAAGTTATTCCAGTTTACTCTATTTGAAGATTTGGCAATTTCTTCTTGACTCTAATCAAACCAGAATGAAGCAAGATATAAGAAGCTTGATTTTGAGTCATAAATCAGTGGATATTCACCCAGAAGTTGAATCACTATCATAGGAGTTATGATAAAGAAGTTCTCCCACTTTTAACCGAAGTGATTCCTGTTTTCCCTGTTTGGAAATTTGGCGATTTCTTCTTGATTTTAATAAAACCAGAATGAATTACGAAATAAGAAGCCTGGTTTAGACTCATAAATCAGCATAGAATCACCCTGAAGTTTAATCAATATCATAGGAATTATGATGAAGAAGTTATCCCACTTTTAACCGAATTGATTCCAATTTACCTTGTTTGGAGATTTGGCAATTTCTTCATGATTCCAATCAAAACAGAATGAATCACGATGATAGAAGCTTGATTTTGAATCATAAATCAGTGGAGAATCACCCTTAAGTTGAACCAATATCATAGGAGTTATGATGAAGAATTTATACCACTTTTAACCGAAGTGATTCCAATTTACCATGTTTGGGGATTTGGCTGTTTCTTCTTGATTCTAATCAAACCAGAATGAATCACGATGTAAGAAGCTTCATTTGGAATCATAAGAACTGAATATTCCCCCTGAAGTTGAACCAATATCATAGGAGTTATGATGAAGAAGTTATCCCATATTTAACCGAAGTAATTCCAGTTTGTCCTGTTTGGATATTTGGCAATTTCTTATTGATTTTATTCAAACCAGAACGAATCAAGATGTAAGAAGCTTGATTTAAACTCATAAATCAGTGCAGAATCACCCTGGAGTTGAACGAATATCAAGATGCTTTATTTGGAGTCATAAATCCATGGAGAATCACCCCGAAGTTGAATCAATACCATAGGAGTTATGATGAAGAAGTTATCCCCCTTTTAACCGAAGTGATTCAAGTTTACCCTGTTTGGTAATTTGGCAATTGCTTCTTGATTCTAATCAAACCAGAATTAAACACGATGTAAGAATATTGATTTTGACTCATAAATCAGTAGATAATCACCCTTAAGTTTAACCAATATCATAAGAGTTATGATGAAGAAGTTATCCCACTTTTAACCGAAGTGATTCCAGTTTACCATGTTTGGTGATTTGGCAATTTCTTCTTGATTCTAATCAAACCAGAATGAAACACGATGTAAGAAGATTTATTTGAACTCATAAATCAGTGGAGAACCACCCTGAAGTTGAACCAATATCATAGGAGTTGTGATGAAGAAGATATCCCACTTTTAACCGAAGTTATTCCAGTTTACCCTGTTTGGAGATTTGGCATTTTCTTCTTGATTATAATCAAACCAAAATGAATCACGATGAATGGAGTTTGATTTGAAATCATAAATAAGTGGAGAATCAACCTAAAGTTGTATCAATATCATAGGAGTTATGATGAAGAAGTTATCCCACTTTTAACGGAAGTGATTCCAGTTTATCATGTTTGGATATTAGGCAATTTGTTCTTGATTTTAATCAAAACATAATGAATCACAATGTAATAAGCTTGATTTGGACTCATAAATCAGTGGAGAATCACCCCGAATTTGAATCAATATCATAGGAGTTATGATGAAGAAGTTATCCCACTTTTAACCGAAGTGATTCAAGTTTACCCTGTTTGGCAATTTGGCAATTGCTTCTTGATTCTAGTCAAACCAGAATGAATAAAGATGTAAGAATATTGATTTTGACTCATAAATCAGTAGATAATCACCCTTAAGTTGAACCAATATCATAGGAGTTATGAAGAAGAAGTTATCCCACTTTTAACCGAAGTTATTCCAGTTTACACTATTTGGAGATTTGGCAATTTCTTCTTGATTCTAATCAAATAAGAATGAAACACGATGTAAGAAGATTTATTTGGACTCATAAATCAGTGGAGAACCACCCTGAAGTTGAACCAATATCATAGGAGTTGTGATAAAGAAGTTATCCCACTTTTAACCGAATTGATTCCAGTTTACCCTGTTTGGAGATTTGGAAATTTCTTCTTGATTATAATCAAACCAAAATGAATCGCGATGAATGGAGTTTGATTTGGAATCATAAATAAGTGGGGAATCAACTTGAAGTTGTATCAATATCATAGGAGTTATGATGAAGAAGTTATCCCACTTTTAACGGAAGTTATTCCAGTTTATCATGTTTGGATATTAGGCAATTTGTTCTTTATTTTAATCAAATCAGAATGAATCACAATGTAAAAATCTTGATTTGGACTCATAAATCAGTGGATAATCACCCTGAAGTTGAATCAATATCATAGAAGTTATGATGAAGAAGTTATCTCACTTTTAACCGAAGTTATTCCAGTTTACCCTGTTTGGAGATTTGGCATTTTCTTCTTGATTATAATCAAACCAAAATGAATCGCGATGAATGGAGTTTGATTTGGAATCATAAATAAGTGGAGAATCAACCTGAAGTTGTATCAATATCATAGGAGTTATGATGAAGAAGTTATCCCACTTTTAACGGAAGTGATTCCAGTTTATCATGTTTGGATATTAGGCAATTTGTTATTGATTTTAATCAAAACAGAATGAATCACAATGTAAGAAGCTTTATTTGGACTCATAAATCAGTGGAGAATCACCCCGAAGTTGAATCAATATCATAGGAGTTATGATGAAGAAGTTATCCCACTTTTAACCGAAGCGATTCAACTTTACCATGTTTGGCAATTTGGCAATTGCTTCTTGATTCTAATCAAACCAGAATGAATAAAGATGTAAGAATATTGATTTTTACTCGTAAATCAGTAGATAATCACCCTTAAGTTGAACCAATATCATAAGAGTTATGATGAAGAAGTTATCCCATTTTTAACCAAAGTGATCCCAATTTACCGTGTTTAGCGATTTGGCGATTTGACAATTTCTTCTGATTCAAATCAAACTAGAATGAATCACGATTTAAGAAGCTTGATTTTGACTCATAACTCAGTGCAAAATCAGCCTGAATTTGAACCATTATGATAGGAGTTATGATGAAAAAGTTATTTCACTTTAAACCGAAGTGATTCCAGTTTATCCTGTTTGGAGAATTGGCAATTTCTCCTTGATTCTAATCAAACCATAATGAATTACTGTGTAAGAAGCTTTATTTTAAGTCATAATTCAGCTGATATTCACCCAGAAGTTGAATCACTATCATAGGTGTTATGATGAAGAAGTTATTGCACTTTTAATCGAAGTGATTCCAGTTTACCCTGTTTGGAAATTTGGCAATTTCTTCTTGATTTTAATCAAACCAGAATAATTCATGATGTAAGAAGATTGATTTGGACTCATAAATCAGTGGAGAATCTCTCTGAAGTTGAATCAATATCATAGGAGTTATGATGAAGAAGTTATCTCAGTTTTAACGGAAATGATTCCAGTTTACCCTATTTGAAGATTTTGCAATTTCTTCTTGATTCCAATCAAACCAGAATGAATTGCGATGCAAGAAGATTGATTTGGACTCATAATTCAGTGGATAATAACCCTGAAGTTGAACCAATATCATAGGAGTTATGATAAAGAAGTTATCCCACGTTTAACCGAAGTGATTCAAGTTTACCCTTTTTGGAGATTTGGCAATTTCTTCTTGATTCTAATCAAACCAGAGTGTATCAAGATGTAAGAATATTGAATTGGATTCATAAACCAGTGGATATTCACCATGAAGTTTAATCAATATCATAGGATTTATGATGACGAAGTTCTCCCACTTTTAACCGAAGTGATTCCAGTTTACCCTGTTTGGAGAAATGGTAATTTATTCTTGATTCTAATCAAACCAGAATGAATCGCGATGTAAGAAGATTAATCAGGACTCATAAATCCGTGGATATTCACCCTGAAGTTGAATCACTATCATAAGATTTATGATGAAGAAGTTATCCCAATTTTAACCGAAGTGATTCCAGTTTAACCTGTTTGGAAATTTGACGATTTCTTCTTGATTTTAATCAAACCAGAATGAATTACGATATAAGAAGTTTGATTTAGACTCATAAATAAGTGGAGAATCACCCTGAATTTTAATCGATATTATAGGAAATCCCACTTTTAACCGAAGTGATTCCAATTTACCCTTTTTGGCGATTTGGCAATTTCTTCTTGATTTTAATCAAACCAGAATGAATCACGATCTAAGAAGCTTTATTTGGATTCACAAATCGGCGTAGAATCATCCTCAAGTTGAATCAATATCATAGGAATTATGATGAACACGTTATCCCACTTTTAACCGAAGTGATTCCATCTTATCTTGCTTGGAGATTTGGCAATTTATTCTTGATTCTAATCAAACCAGAATGAATCAAGATGTAAGAATCTTGATTTAGATTAATAAATCAGTGGATATTCTCCCTGAAGTTGAATAATTATCATAGGAGTTATGATGAAGAAGTTATCCCACTTTTAACCGTAGTGATTCCAGTTGATCTTGTTTGGATATTTGGCAATTTGTTCTTGATTTTAAACAAACCAGAATGAATCACGATGTAAGAAGCTTGATTTGGACTCATAAATCAGTGGATAATCACCCTGAAGTTGAAACAATATCATAAGAGTTATTATGAAGAAGTTATCCTACTTTTAACCGAAGTGATTCCAGTTGACAGTGTTTAGAGATTTGGCAATTTCTTCTTGATTATAATCAAAAAAGAATGAATCATGATGTAAAAAGATTGATTTGGAATCATAAAGCAGTGGATATTCACCCTGAAGTTGAACCAATATCGTAGGAGTAGTGATGAAGAAGTTATCCTACTTTTAACCGAAGTGATTCCAGTTTATCATGTTTAGATATTTGGTAATTTGTTCTTGTTTTTTATTAAACCAGAATTAAAAACGATGTAAGAAGCTTGATTTGGACTCATAAATCAGTGGAGAACCACCCTGAAATTGAATCAATATCATAGGAGTTGTGATGAAGAAGTTATCCCACTTTTAACCGAAGTGGTTACAGTTTACGCTGTTTGGCAATTTGGAAATTTCTTCTTGCTTCTAATCAAACCAGAATGAATCACGATGTAAGGAGCTTGATTTTGATTCATAAATCAGTAGATAATCACCCTTAAGTTGTACCAATATCATAGGAGTTATGATGAAGAAGCTATCCCACTTTTAACCAAAGTGATTCTAGTTTACCCTGTTTGGATATTTGGCAATTTCTTCTTGATTCTACTCAAAACAGAATGAATCAAGACGTAAGAAGATTGGTTTGGAGTCATAAATCAATGGATATTCACCCTAAAGTTGAATCACTATCTTAGGAGCTATGATGAAGAAGTTATCCCACCTTTAACCGAAGTGATACCACTTTACCATGTTTGGAGATTTTGCAATTTCTTCTTGATTTTAACCAAACTAGAATAAATCACAATGTAAGAAGATTGATTTGGATTCATAAATCAGTGGAGAATCTCCCTGAATTTGAATCACTATCATAGGTGTTATGTTGAAGAAGTTATCCCACTTTTAACCGAAGTGATTCAAGTTTACACTTTTTGGAGATTTGGCAATTTCTTCTTGATTCTAATCAAACAAGAGTGTATCAAGATGTAAGAATATTGAATTGGAGTCATAAACCAGTGGATATTCACCATGAAGTTGAATCAATATCATAGGATTTATGATAACGAAATTCTCTTACTTTTAACCGAAGTGATTCCAGTTTACCCTGTTTCGAGATTTGGGTATTTCTTCTTGATTCTAATCAAACCAGAATGAATCGCGATGTAAGAAGATTAATCAGGACTCATAAATCCGTGGATATTCACCCTGAAGTTATATCACTATCATAGGAGTTATGATGAAGAAGTTATCCCAATTTTAACCGAAGTGATTCCAGTTTAACCTGTTTGGAAATTTGGCAATTTCTTCTTGATTTTAATCAAACCAAAATGAATTACGATATAAGAAGCTTGATTTAGACACATAAATCGGTGGAGAAGCACCCTAAAGTTTAATCAATATCATAGGAGTTATGATGAAGAAGTTATCCCACTTTTAACCGAAGTGATTCCAGTTTACCCTTTTTGGAGATTTGGCAATTTCTTCTTGATACTAATAAAACCAGAATGAATCACGATGTAAGAAGCTTGATTTGGACTCATTAATCAGTGGATAATCACCCTGAAGTTGAATCAATATCATAGGAGTTATGATGAAGAAGTTATCCCACTTTTAACCGAAGTGATTCCAGTTTACCCTGTTTGGAGATTTGGCAATTTCTTCTTGATACTAATAAAACCAGACTGAATCACGATGTAAGAAGCTTGATTTGGACTCATAAATCAGTGGATAATCACCCTGAAGTTGAAACAATATCATAAGAGTTATTATGAAGAAGTTATCCTACTTTTAACCGAAGTGATTCCAGTTGACAGTGTTTAGAGATTTGGCAATTTCTTCTTGATTATAATCAAAAAAGAATGAATCATGATGTAAAAAGCCTGATTTTGAATCATAAAGCAGTGGATATTCACCCTGAAGTTGAACCAATATCGTAGGAGTAGTGATGAAGAAGTTATCCTACTTTTAACCGAAGTGATTCCAGTTTATCCTGTTTGGATATTTGGTAATTTGTTCTTGTTTTTTATTAAACCAGAATTAAAAACAATGTAAGAAGCTTGATTTGGACTCATAAATCAGTGGAGAACCACCCTGAAGTTGAATCAATATCATAGGAGTTGTGATGAAGAAGTTATCCCACTTTTAACCGAAGTGATTCCAGTTTACGCTGTTTGGCAATTTGGCAATTTCTTCTTCCTTCTAATCAAAACAGAATGAATCACGATGTAAGTATTGAGATGAAGAACCAAAGATAAGAATATGCATTGACAAGAGAAGACAAAGAGAAGATCAGATGCTGCGGTTACTTGAGAATAAGACATTCCGTACAGTCTTGGATAAGAAGTAACCAACTATGCCCTAACTTTCCTTGAGAGGCAAGGAAATGATGTGAACTCATCCAGAGTACCCTCAGAGACCAATATCAGAGGATTTATGATAAAGAATTTATCCCACTTTTAACCGAATTGATTCCAATTTACCATGTTTGAGGATTTGGCTATTTCTTCTTGATTCTAATCAAACCCGAATGAATCACGATATAAGAAGCTTCATTTAGAATCATAAGCAGAGAATATTCCCCCTGAATTTGAACCAATATCATAGGAGTTATGATGAAGAAGTTCTACCACTTTTAACCGAAGTGATTCCAGTTTTCCCTGTTTGGAAATTTGGCGATTTCTTCTTGATTTTAATTAAACCAGAATGAATTACGATATAAGAAGCCTGATTTGGACTCATAAATCAGTTTAGAATCCCCCTGAAGTTGAATCAATATCATAGGAGTTAAGATGAAGAAGTTATCCCACTTTTAACCGAAGTGATTCCAATTTACCTTGTTTGGTGATTTGGCTATTTCTTCTTGATTCTAATCAAACCAGAATGAATCACGATGTAAGAAGCTTGATTTGGATTCCTAAATCAGTGGATAATCACCCTTATTTTGAACCAATATCATAGGAGTTATGATGAAGAAGTTATCCCACTTTTAACCGAAGTGATTCCAATTTACCATGTTTGGGGATTTGGCTATTTCTTCTTGATTCTAATCAAAACAGAATAAATCACGATATAAGAAGATTTATTTGGATTCATAAATCAGTGGATAATCACCCTTAGGTTGAACCAATATCATAGGAGTTATGATAAAGAAGTTATCCCACTTTTAACCGAAGTGATTCCAGTTTACCCTGTTTGGAGATTTTGCAATTTCTTCTTGATTCTAATCAAGACAGAATGAATCACGATGTATGAAGCTTTATCTTGAGTCATATCAGTGCATAATTACCCTGAAGTTGAATAAATATCATAGGAGTTATGATAAAGAAGTTATCCCACTTTTAACCGAAGGGATTCCAATTTATCCTTTTTGGAGATTTGGCAATTTCTTCTTGATTCTAATCAAACCAGAATGAATCGCGATGTAAGAATATTTATTTGGAGTCATAAATAAGTGCATATTCACCATGAGGTTGAATAAATATCATAGGATTTATGATGAATAAGTTATCCCACTTTTAACCGAAGTGATTCCAGTTTACCCTGTTTGGACATTTGGCCACTTCTTCTTGATTCTAATCAAACCAGAATGAATCGCGATGTAAGAAGATTAATCTGGACTCTTAAATCCATGGAGAATCACCCCGAAGTTGAAACAATATCATAGAAGTTATGGTGAAGAAGTTATCCCACTTTTAACCAAAGTGATCCCAATTTACCATGTTTGGCGATTTGGCAATTTCTTCTTGATTCAAATCATGAAAGAATGAATCACGATTTAAGAAGATTGATTTTAACTCATTAATCAGTGGAGAATCACCCGGAAGTTGAATCAATATCATAGGAGTTATGATGAAGAAGTTATCCCACTTTTAACTGACGTGATTCCAGTTTACCCTTTTTGGAGATTTGGCAATTTCTTCTTGATTCTAATCAAACCAGAATGAATAAAGATGTAAGAATATTGACTGGAGTCATAAATCAGTGGATATTCACCATGAATTTGAATCAATATCATAGTATTTATGGTGACGAAGTTCTCCTACTTTTAACCAAAGTGATTCTAATTTACCATGTTTGAAGATTTGACAATTTCTTCTTAATTCTATTCAAACCAGAATGAATCAAGATGTAAGAATCTTTATTTGGAGTCATAAATCAGTGGATATTCACCATGAAGTTGAATAAATATAATAGGATTTATAATGAAGAAGTTATCCCACTTTATGATGGAGAAGTTATTCCACTATTAACCAAAAATCCCAATTTACCCTGTTTGGCAAATTGGCAATTTTTTCTTGATTCAAATAAAACCAGAATGAATCATGATGTAAGAATATTGATTTGTACTCATAAATCAGTGGATAATCACCTTGAAGTTGAATCAATATCATAGGATTTATGATGAAGATGTTATCCGACTTTTAACCGAAGTGATTCCATTTTACTATGTTTGACGATTTGGCAATTTCTTCTTGATTTAAATCAAATTAGAATGAATCAAGTTGTAAGAATCTTGATTTGGACTCATTAATCAGTGTATAATCACCCTCAAATTGAACCAATATCATAGGAGATACGATGAAGAAGTTATCGCACTTTTAACCGAAGTGATTTTAGTTCGCTATATTTGGAGATTTGGCAATTTCTTCTTGATTCTAATCAAACCAGAATGAGTCAAGATGTAAGAATCTTGATTTGGAGTCATAAATCAGTGGATATTTACCATGAAGTTGAATCAAAATCATAGTATTTATGATGACGAAGTTCTCCTACGTTTAACCAAAGTGATTCCAATTCACCTTGTTTGGAGATTTGACAATTTCTTCTTGATTCTATTCAAACCAGAACGAATCACAATGTAAGAAGATTGATTTAGACTCATAAATCAGTGGATAATCACCCTTAAGTTTAACCAATATCATAGGAGTTATGATGAAGAAGTTATCCCACTTTTAACCGAAGTGATTCCAGTTTATCTTGTTTGGAGATTTAGCAATTTCTTCTTGATTCTAATCAAACCAGAATGAATCACATTGTAAGAATTAGACTCATAAATCAGTGGAGAATCACTTTCAACTTGAATCAATATCATAGGATTTATGATGAAGAAGTTATCCTAGTTTTAATCGAACTGATTTCAGATTATCATGTTTGGACATTTGGCAATTTCTTCTTGATTCTAATCAAACCAGAATGAATCACGATGTAAGAAGATTAATCTGGAGTCAGAAATCAGTGGATAATCACCCTGAAGTTGAACCAATATCATAGGAGTTATGAAAAAAAGTTATCCCACTTTTAACCGAAGTGATTCCAGTTTACCCTGTTTGGAGATTTGGCAATTTCTTCTTGATTCTAATCAAACCATAATGAATTACTGTGTAAGAAGCTTGGTTTTAAGTCATAATTCAGCTGATATTCACCCTGAAGTTGAATCACTATCATAGGTGTTATGATGAAGAAGTTATTCCACTTTTAATCGAAGTGATTCCAGTTTATCCTGTTTGGAAATTTGGCAATTTCTTCTTGATTTTAATCAAACCAGAACAATTCATGATGTAAGAAGAAATCAGTGGAGAATCTCCCTGAAGTTGAATCAATATCATAGGAGTTATGATGAAGAAGTTATCTCAGTTTTAACCGAAATGATTCCAGTTTACCCTGTTTGAAGAATTGGCAATTTCTTCTTGATTCCAATCAAACCAGAATGAATTGCGATGCAAGAAGATTGATTTGGACTCATAAATCAGTGGATAATAACCGTGAAGTTGAACCAATATCATAGGAGTTATGATAAAGATGTTATCCCACTTTTAACCGAAGTGATTCAAGTTTACATTTTTAGGAGATTTGGCAATTTCTTCTTGATTCTAATAAAACCAGAGTGTATCAAGATATAAGAATATTGAATTGGATTCATAAACCAGTGGATATTCACCATGAAGTTGAATCAATATCATAGGATTTATAATGACGAAGTTCTCCCACTTTTAACCGAAGTGATTCCAGTTTACCCTGTTTGGAGATTTGGTAATTTATTCTTGATTCTAATCAAACCAGAATGAATCGCGATGTAAGAAGATTAATCAGGACTCATAAATCCGTGGATATTCACCCTGAAATTGAATCACTATCATAGGATTTATGATGAAGAAGTTATCCCAATTTTAACCGAAGTGATTCCAGTTTAACCTGTTTGGAGATTTGGCGTTTTCTTCTTGATTTTAATCAAACCAGAATGAATTACGATATAAGAAGTTTGATTTAGACTCATAAATAAGTGGAGAATCAGCCTGAATTTTAATCGATATTATAGCATTTATGATGAAGAAGTTATCCCACTTTTAACCGAAGTGATTCCGATTTACCCTTTTTTGGCGATTTGGCAATTTCTTCTTGATTTTAATCAAACGAGAATGAATCACGATCAAAGAAGCTTTATTCGGATTCACAAATCGGTGTAGAATTATCCTCAAGTTGAATCAATATCATAGGAGTTATGATGAAGACGTTATCCCACTTTTAACCGAAGTGATTCCAGCTTATCTTGCTTGGAGATTTTGTAATTTATTCTTGATTCTAATCAAAACAGAATGAATCAAGATGTAAGAATCTTGATTTAGATTAATAAATCAGTGGATATTCTCCCTGAAGTTGAATATTTATCATAGGAGTTATGATGAAGAAGTTATCCCACTTTTAACAGTAGTGATTCCAGTTTATCTTGTTTGGATATTTGGCAATTTGTTCTTGATTTTAAACAAACCAGAATGAATCACGATGTAAGAAGCTTGATTTGGACTCATAAATCAGTGGATAATCACCCTGAAGTTGAAACAATATCATATGAGTTATTATGAAGAAGTTATCCCACTTTTAACCAAAGTGATTCCAGTTGATAGTGTTTAGAGATTTGGCAATTTCTTCTTGATTATAATCAAAAAAGAATGAATCATGATGTAAAAAGCCTGATTTTGAATCATAAAGCAGTGGATATTCACCCTGAAGTTGAACCAATATCGTAGGAGTAGTGATGAAGAAGTTATCCTACTTTTAACCGAAGTGATTCCAGTTTATCCTGTTTGGATATTTGGTAATTTGTTCTTGTTTTTTATTAAACCAGAATTAAAAACAATGTAAGAAGCTTGATTTGGACTCATAAATCAGTGGAGAACCACCCTGAAGTTGAATCAATATCATAGGAGTTGTGATGAAGAAGTTATCCCACTTTTAACCGAAGTGGTTACAGATTACGCTGTTTGGCAATTTGGCAATTTCTTCTTGTTTCTAATCAAACCAGAATGAATCACGATGTAAGGAGCTTGATTTTGAATCATAAATCAGTAGAAAATCACCCTTAAGTTGTACCAATATCATAGGAGTTATGATGAAGAAGCTATCCTACTTTTAACCAAAGTGATTCCAGTTTACCCTGTTTGGATATTTGGCAATTTGTTCTTGATTCTAATCAAAACAGAATGAATCAAGACGTAAGAAGATTGGTTTGGAGTCATAAATCAATGGATATTCACCCTGAAGTTGAATCACTATCTTAGGAGCTATGATGAAGAAGTTATCCCACCTTTAACCGAAGTGATACCACTTTAACATGTTTGGATATTTTGCAATTTCTTCTTGATTTTAATCAAAAAAGAATGAATCACGATGTAAGAAGCTTGATTTAGACTCATAAAGCAGTGTAGAATCACCCTGAAGTTGAATCAATATCATAGGAGTTATGATGAAGAAGTTATCCCATTTTTAACCGAAGTGATTCCAATTTATCCTGTTTGGAGATTTGACAATTTCTTCTTGATTCTAGTAAAAACAGAATGAATCAAGACGTAAGAAAATTGTTTTGGAGTCATAAATCAATGGATATTCAACCTGAAGTTGAATCATTATCATAGGAGCTATGATGAAGAAATTATCCCAATATTAACTGAAGTGATTCCAGTTTACACTGTTTGGATATTTGACAATTTCTTCTTGATTCTATTCAAACCAGAATGAATCACGATGTAAGAATATTAATCTGGACTCATAAATCCGTGGTGAATCACCCCGAATTTCAAACAATATCATAGGAGTTATGATGAAGAAGTTATCCCACTTTTAACCAAAGTGAACCCAATTTACCGTGTTTGGGGATTTGGCAATTTCTTCTTGATTCAAATCAAACTAGAATGAATCACGATTTAAGAAGCTTGATTTTGACTCATAAGTCAGTGGAAAATCAGCCTGAATTTTGAACCATTATCATATGAGTTATGCTGAAAAATTTATACCACTTTAAATCGAAGTGATTCCAGTTTACCTTGTTTGGAGATTTGACAATTTCTCCTTGATTCTAATCAAACTACAATGAATTACTTTGTACGAAGCTTGGTTTTAAGTCATAATTCAGCTGATATTCACCCTGAAGTTGAATCACTATCATAGGTGTTAAGATGAAGTTATCCCACTTTTAACCGAAGTGATTCCAGTTTACCATGTTTGAAGATTTGGCAATTTCTTCTTGATTTAAACCAAACCAGAATAAATAACGATGTAAGAAGATTGATTTGGATTCATAAATCAGTGGAGAATCTACCTGAATTTGAATCAATATCATAGGAGTTATGATGAAGAAGTTATCCCACTTTTAACCGAAGTGATTCAAGTTTACCCTTTTTGGAGATTTGGCAATTTCTTCTTGATTCTAATCAAACAAGAGTGTATCAAGATGTAAGAATATTGAATTGGAGTCATAAACCAGTGGATATTCACCATGAAGTTGAATCAATATCATAGGATTTATGATAACGAAATTCTCTTACTTTTAACCGAAGTGATTCCAGTTTACCCTATTTCGAGATTTGGGAATTTCTTCTTGATTCTAATCAAACCAGAATGAATCGCGATGTAAGAAGATTAATCAGGACTCATAAATCCGTGGATATTCACCCTGAAGTTGAATCACTATCATATGAGTTATGATGAAGAAGTTATCCCAATTTTAACCGAAGTGATTCCAGTTTAACCTGTTTGGAAATTTGGCGATTTCTTCTTGATTTTAATCAAACCAGAATGAATTACGATATAAGAATCTTGATTTAGACTCATAAATCAGTGGAGAATCACCCTAAATTTTAATCGATATTATAGGAGTTATGATGAAGAAGTTATCCCACTTTTAACCGAAGTGATTCCAATTTACCATGTTTGGCAATTTGGCAATTTCTTCTTGATTTTAATCAAACCAGAATGAATCACGATGTAAGAAGCTTTATTTGGACTCTAAAATTGGTGTAGAATCATCCTCAAGTTGAATCAATATCATAGGAGTCATGATGAAGACGTTATCCCACTTTTAACCGAAGTGATTCCAATTTACCATGTTTGAGGATTTGGCTATTTCTTCTTGATTCTAATCAAACCCGAATGAATCACGATATAAGAAGCTTAATTTAGAATCATAAGCAGAGAATATTCCCCCTGAATTTGAACCAATATCATAGGAGTTATGATGAAGAAGTTCTCCCACTTTTAACCGAAGTGATTCCAGTTTTCCCTGTTTGGAAATTTGGCGATTTCTTCTTGATTTTAATTAAACCAGAATGAATTACGATATAAGAAGCCTGATTTGGACTCATAAATCAGTTTAGAATCACCCTGAAGTTGAATCAATATCATAGGAGTTAAGATGAAGAAGTTATCCCACTTTTAACCGAAGTGATTCCAATTTACCTTGTTTGGTGATTTGGCTATTTCTTCTTGATTCTAATCAAACAAGAATGAATAACGATGTAAGAAGCTTGATTTGGATTCATAAATCAGTGGATAATCACCCTTATTTTGAACCAATATCATAGGAGTTATGATGAAGAAGTTATCCCACTTTTAACCGAAGTGATTCCAATTTACCATGTTTGGGGATTTGGCTATTTCTTCTTGATTCTAATCAAACCAGAATAAATCACGATATAAGAAGATTTATTTGGATTCATAAATGAGTGGATAATCACCCTTAGGTTGAACCAATATCATAGGAGTTATGATAAATAAGTTATCTCACTTTTAACCGAAGTGATTCCAGTTTACCTTGTTTGAAGATTTTGCAATTTCTTCTTGATTCTAATCAAGACACAATGAATCACGATGTATGAAGCTTTATCTTGAGTCATATCAGTGGATAATTACCCTGAAGTTGAATAAATATCATAGGAGTTATGATGAAGAAGTTATCCCACTTTTAACCGAAGGGATTCAAATTTACCCTTTTTGGAGATTTGGTAATTTCTTCTTGATTCTAATCAAACCAGAATGAATCGCGATGTAAGAAAATTGATTTGGAGTCATAAATCCGTGGGAATCACCCCGAAGTTGAATCAATATCACATGAGTTATGATGAAGAAGTTATCCCACATTTAACCGAAGTGATTCCTGTTTACCATGTTTGGCAATTTCTTCTTGATTCTAATCAAACCATAATGAATCACGATGTAAGAATCTTTATTTTGACTCATATATACGTAGATAATCACCTTTAAGTTGAACCAATATCATAGGAGTTATGATGAAGAAGTTATCCCACTTTTAACCGAAGTGATTCTAGTTTACCCTGTTTGGAAATTTGGAAATTTCTTCTCGATTCTAATCAAACTAGAATGAATCAAGATGTAAGAATCTTTATCTGTAGTCATAAATCAGTGGATATTCACCCTGAAGTTGAATCACTATTATAGGAGTTATGATGAAGAAGTTATCCGACTTTTACCCGAAGGGATTCCAGTTTACCCTGTTTGGAAATTTGGCCATTTCTTCTTGATTCTAATCAAACCAGAATGAATCGCGATGTAAGAAGCTTGATTTGGAGTTATAAATCCGTGGAGAATCACCCCGAAGTTGAATCAATATCATAGGAGTTATGAGGAAGAAGTTATCCCACTTTTAACCGAAGTGATTCCAGTTTATCTTGTTTGCCAATTTGGAAATTTCTTCTTGATTCTAATCAAACGAGAATGAATCAAGATGTAATAAACTTGACTTTGACTCATAAATAAGTAGAAAATCACCCTTTAGTTGAACCAATATCATAGGAGTTATGATGAAGAAGTTATCCCACTTTTAACCGAAGTGATTCCAGTTTATCCTGTTTAGCGATTTGGAAATTTCTTGTTGATTCTAATCAAACTAGAATGAATCAAGATGTAAGAATCTTGATCTGTACTCATAAATCAGTGGATATTCACCCTGAAGTTGAATCACTATCATAGGAGTTATGATGAAGAAGTTATCCGACTTTTACCCGAAGAGATTCCAGTTTACCCTGTTTGGAAATTTGACAATTTCTTCTTGATTCTAATCAAACCAGAATGAATCTCGATGTAAGAAGCTTTATTTGGAGTCATAAATCCGTGGAGAATCACCCCAAAGTTAAATCAATATCATAAGAGTTATGAGGAAGAAGTTATCCCACTTTTAACCGAAGTGATTTCGGTTTATCCTGTTTTGGCAATTTGGAAATTTCTTCTTGATTCTAATCAAACAAGAATAAATCACGATGTAATAAACTTGATTTTGACTCATAAATAAGTAGATAATCACCCTTAAGTTGAACCAATATCATAGGAGTTATGATGAAGAAGTTATCTCACGTTTAACCGAAGTGATTCCAGTTTATCATGTTCGGAGATTTGGAAATATCTTCTTGATTGTAATCAAACCAGAATGAATCAAGATGTAAGAATAATTATTTGGAGTCATAAGTCAGTGGATATTCACCCTGAAGTTGAATCACTATCGTTGGAGTTATGATGAAGAAGTTATCCCACTTTTACCCGAAGAGATTCCAGTTTACCATGTTTAGAAATTTGGAAATTTCTTCTTGATTTTATTGAAACCAAAATGAATCGCGGTGTAAGAATCCTGATTTGGAGTCATAAATCCATGGAGAATCACCTCGAAGTTATGATGAAGAAGTTTTCCCACTTTTAACCGTAGTTATTCCAGTTTACGTTGTTTGGCAATTTGGCAATTTCTTCATGCTTCTAATCAAACCAGATGAATCACGATGTAAGTATTGAGATGAAGAACAAAAGATAAGAATATGCTTTGACAAGAGAAGACAAAGAGAAGATCAGATGCTGTGGTTACTTGAGAGAGAAGACATTCCATACAGTCGTGGATAAGAAGTAACCAACTATGCCCTAACTTTCCTTGAGAGGGAAGGAAATGATGTGAACTCGTCCAGAATACCCTCAGACACCAATGAGGCTGTTGGGAGTGAGTTTGGCTGGATGAAAATTCAAATATGGAAGAAAGTCACATGTTATGCTTAAGAAGAGAGCTGTTGGTGTCCTGTCGCTTTCACTGGATCAGAGAGCCTTATTATATTGTTTTCCCTTTGTTTATTATTTATGTCCTTGTCTAATGTCTCTATATAATCTGTATGCAACCTGATGAATTGAATTAAGGAGCTTTAGTCTCCCATTTTGAATTACTCTCTCCCTCTCTCTTTCTATACTCTCTCTCTTTGTCCAGAAACTTGTTCTTGTGTTCTGGAGTTCTTCTCTTATGTTCTTCACATAAAACACTTTGAATCTCCATTATTCTCATCCATATCTCTTCTACATTCTCAATTCTAACATGGTATTAGAGCAGTAAGCTCTTGAGTACTGAGATGAAGAACCAAAGAGAGGAAAAGAATGAAGAAGAAATAATCTGGACAATAAAAATAGTTTATGTCCGTACAGACCTAACGAGTGTTATCTATGATCTAGCTTGGATTGTAAGGCAAGGCAGAGGTCTGGGGTCGCCTAACTTAACCTTAAGAAGCTTGGGAAAACCATTGGGGTTGAGTTAACCAGCTACTATGGTTAAGCTTGAATTCAAATCCAGATCTACTACAAAGAGACTTGTTGGGTCAAAATACAGCCACATGTTAAACTCTCAGAAAGTCACATGTTAAGGAGAAAATACTCCTCATTTTCGTGACTCTCTCTCTCTCCCAATTACAAACATACTTCTCCACTCTCTCTCTTGTCTTAACAGATTCATCTCTCTCTTTACTCTCTGTTCTTGGTGTTCTTCACCTCCATACTCTCAAATCTACTTATTCTAACATGGTATCAGAGCCTTTATGCTCCTAAACCTATAGTTCACTTCCGCAAAACAATTCTCTTCCTCAGTTTCTTCATTTATGTTAACACCTAAGCTATTGTCTAGTGGATAATAGCAAGTCACTTATGTTATATACTCTGTTTTTCTCTGGATTTCTTGTTTCTCTTTGTTTTTCTCTGAGTTTATCACTTGGATTTCTTGTGAGTGCAAGCTGTTCCTGAGAGTTTTTCAGTTTTATTTCTCTGTTTCTTCAAAACTTTCAGAGACACGCTTTTATCCAACAGTCCATAGATTCCAATATGGAGCAAACAAAGGCTGTTGTGATTCCTGTGACCCTAAAGGGGTTGAACTACAATCTGTGGTCAAGATTGGTGAAGACTTCACTTGGTGGGCGTGGCTTATGGAGTCATGTGACAGATGGTCAAGCCCCAAAGCAAGTTACACAATCTGAAGATGGCAAAGAGATTGTTACAGTTGATGAAGACAAATGGTGTCAAGAAGACCTCATGGTGCTGTATGTCATCCAAAACTCTATTCAGCCATCCATCCTAGAGGCTTACTCCTATTGTGAAACCTCTAAGGATCTTTGGGATACTCTGAAGAAGGTGTATGGAAATGCATCAAATTTGAGCAGAGTCTTTGAAGTGAAGAGAGCTATCAATACTCTCAAACAAGATGATATGGATTTCAACCAGTTCTTTGGGAAGTTCAGGTCACTGTGGGCTGAGTTGGAGATGCTCAGACCAAGCACAACAGACCCAAGAGCCCTGAGTGAGAGGCGTGAGAAGGATAAGGTCTTTGGACTGGCTCCTCACTTTTTAACCCTTGCTACAATGATTTGGATTAAGCACATACTCAGTTCTGGAGAAGTTACCCATCCCTTGATGATGTGTGTGCTCAAATCCAGAGAGAGGAAGGGTCAGTTGGGTTTGTTTGAAGACAAAGTTGAGCTCAACATGGCACACAAGGTGGAAGCTGCTGTTGCCAACAAAGGGTTCTACAAACAAGA
>CAJHQQ010001888.1:0-79079 GCA_905132885.1 Moricandia moricandioides
GATTATAAGACAGTTTAGGCTACTATGGTAAATTTTTCACAGGTAAACAAATTTTTCTAGTTATAAACTAACTATAAACCTTGTAAACTAAGTGAGATAACCCAAACTAATTTCGTAGCATCTGATTTCTACGGGATTTAATCACATCTCTTCCTAGCAAACAAAATAAAGTGGGCCCTATGTATTCTTTCTTCTTTCATTTTCCTCCTCTTGATTTTTTTCTTTTTTTTTTCTAAAATGAATGATGTTTTTCCAGAAACATTTTTATGAGAACATGTATTTGATCAATATCTTTATTATTCAATCTATCTTTTGAGATATGTCAAGCTATATTTTTATGGTGGTATAATCGTGATGTATACGACGACGTCAACAACGTGATCATTTCAAGCTTGAACCATGGCGTTTATTTCTTCTTGTGTCACCGTACTCTGTTCTTGCTTCAAAACCGCATGCGAGTCTCAACCAGCTAGATCTCCAGGCTGCCTCGTTCATTCTTCCTCCTCGTGTCACACGACAATTGAATCTGGTCTGTCACATTCTCATTATGACTCAATCCTCTGTGTTGTGTTTCAGCCTCTTCTTTTCTCCGTCGTGATTCATTCATCGCCATAACCTTCGTTCCTCTTTATTGTGCCCTCCAACTGGCACAAAAAGCTTAAGAGAAACAATGGCTAACTCTGGTATCTTTACACATCCAATCCTTCAACTTTTATCTTATTTCAATATTGACTCCAATATTTTTTAAATGTGCAAATTGCTCCTTAATTTCACCTCCAAACTTCTAAATTTGCATTTTGGCCCTTGTGATATACAAATAAATAAACAAATACAATATATACACCTAAAACGATTAAATGAAGTAAAATAAAATATTCAAAATCACTAAAATCATAAAATATCATAGAGTCTTGAATCACTTACTTTTCACATGATTCCCAAATGATCACTCGTGTTTATGCTAAACGATTGCAGTTGCTATTAGACAATATTGGTCATTTAATATTTAAACCACTTAATGTATGTTAAAACCTATTTGGTTGTACAAACGATCGGTATTCTACATGTGAGTTTTTGTAAAACCGTGTGCATGTGAACAATAAAATATATATGTACACATTGATAATTTGATAATATAAATATTAAATTGCAAATATATGTAGGAATATTTATCCGGTGTATATGTGAATCATTATACAAGTGAATTGGTGTAGGAAATAATTTGTACATGTCAATATTGAATTTTTTTTTGTTTGGATCAATTAGAGATTTCACAATTTGCCTATAATTATTATTCTGAACTATTCTAGCTAAAATTTTTTTATATTAAGTAACATAATTAGTGAAAATTTTAGTTTAAATGATTTTGGATTGCTTTAATAGAGTAACATCGTGATGATTTGGTCTTTTGTATTTTCTTATGACTACTCTTATTCTAAGGGATTTCCATCTTCGGTTATTTTCACATGTACCATAACACTTAAATATTATATATGTGAATAAAAACCATGTGTACACTTATTATCATGTAACCTTTGATTTTATTTTTTATTTTATTTGATTAATCCGACTGTCAACCTATATGTACAACTTCACAACTAATTTTTTATGGATTCATCACTTTCCACATACAATCTCTATTTTTTATTTATTTTTAATGTACACATGTACAGTCATATAGTGTACATATAGGTTGACAGTTGATTAAATATCCGGTATACCATGTGAGTTTTTTTTTAAAATCGTGTACATGTGAAAAATGAAATATATATGTGTACAATTGATGATTTTGATCGTATAAGTATTAAACTTGAAAATGTAAGTAGAAATATTTATCCGGTGTACATGTGAAACATTGTACAAGTGAATTGGTGTATGTGAATCATTTGTACATGTTAATATTATTATTTTTTTGTTTGGATTAAATAAATATTTCACGATTTTGCTACAAATATTTTCTGGACAAGTTTAGCTTGAAATTTGCTATATTAAGTAAAAAAATAGCAGAAATTTGGTTTAAGTCATTTTGGACTGTTTTTAACATAGTAACATCATGATGATGTGGTCTTTTGTATTTTCTTATGACTAATATTTTAGGGATTTCCATCTTCAGTTGTTTGCACATGTACCATGACACTTAAATATTATCTATGTGAATACAAAACCATGTATACACTTATTATCATGTACACCTTTGATTTTATCTATTTTGTTCTTTGATTAATCAACTGTCAACCTATATGTACAACTTCACTATTATTTGATAGATTTGTCACTTATCACATACACTCACTACTTTTTATTCACTTTTTATGTACACATGGTCATGTCATATCATGTACATGTGTAGTCTTTATAGTATATACATGTAGACATAACATGGTGTACACAACCAAATTGTAAACAACAATTATTCATACTAGTTCACGTTACAAAAACATACATCCAAAAACATTCAAATATATCATACACATTGCATTACACAAACATCATCATCTGTATAGACACAAAAAAAAACTTCTTGAAATCAAAATACAATAAATTATAGCTTTATACGCATTTCTTTCAGTCTCATAAGAAGTGATTAGAATTTTATGATACACATTGACTCGTTGCTTCTGATTCTCTTAGCTGCGATTAAGTGTCCTACTTTCACTTCATTATTTGCAACGCATTGCATCCGCATGACTGCATTCACTAAATCAAGTTACGAGATTACATAAGAAAAGAAAAGAAACGCATGATTCATCAGTCAGAAAGAACCAAAAATATAGTTGACCAAAAACGGAACAAGAGATATGAGACAAATATGGGATTCACCTTAGGGATGGTAATGGGTTTTAAGAATATAACGATTGGACGTGAATTCTAGCGAAACTGCATGACTCATGATTTATAGGTTGATTTTTTGTAATTCAGTCGTCTAGGTTGAGAGAAGAAAACTGATAAGGAAATAATCAAAAGATCAATGGTTTAGGTTTTGGACGGGTTGAGACCATAAATTTTCTAAAATCAGTTATTTGCTACAAAGGAAAGAAAGAACGAGACTAATGAAGAAAAAAGTTAAAAAAGAGAAGATGATAGGTTCTACTAGTTGAAAAATGTAATTTTGGTTTGGTTTTGGTTGAGGGCATCATGGTAAACAACCATAAAATTAACTTAATAGCTGAAACTGTATAATAAAAACTTAAAAATGCTCTATAATGTAAAACACTCATTAATAAATATGAGTGGGAATGAACTGAAAATAAGAAGGAAAATGAACGATAACGTAAGAATCTAGTTATGTTCATGTTGGTAGACTACCTTCACCAAAAAGCTTCCTCTGTTTCCGAACGGAAGGCAAGTTTGATGTCTCTAAGATCCAATAGTCTTATCTCCATATTTTATACTTTTATATGATTATTTTGGTCTTTAAGAAAAATCTCCTTCAATATATGTCAATAATCTTAAAAAAAAGTCAAATTCAACTGTGAGAAAGAAAAGGCCAATCACAATTTTGCATATACAAGTCAAATAATTATAAAGTTATAACTTACATTATTATTCTCTGTTACCGCGCTAATTTGATAAAAAGCTACTTTCACATTAAGTTCATGTTTTGAGAATGTATACAATCTAACCAGAATACAAAAGTTGGATGTAAGCTATTTGCCTCACGTATCCTCCATTCTATGCACGTTTTATAAAAGAGATTATAAAGTTTTAGCACTAATGTTCATACTCTCTATTTTTCGAACTAATTTGGTAAAGCAGCCAAAGTTTCATTCACACTACTTTCATCTTTGAATGCTTACAATCTAATAAGAATACAAAAAATGTTTGAACAATTACCCCACCACTGGAGACTGAGCTTTAAAATCTTGGTTGATAAAAAAAAGAAAGAATACAAAAACTAAATTTATGCTAGTTGATCCATACTTCATCCATTCTATGCGCGTTATATATATGTGACTAATATTTGAGAATTATAACTTTTCAAATGCAATTGATAACTTGTCGTGAATATTTTTGTATAGAGCGCTTAATTATATATGTGATAGATATGTGTTAAAGAAAATTGTTTTAATCTATATAAAGCCTTTTGACCAAAAAAATCTATATAAAGCCTAATAGAACTCCAAAATATATAATGATCATTTATATTCGTACAAAATATTATCTACGTGGAAAACATTATTTATATTCTTTATTTCCAATTTGCCTATATTTGAATGCAAGCAACTAGGCAACTTCAGTCATTGAATATTTGCCTATTTAGGACCATGATATTGATAACGCCATAAACTTATGCTAAAAACCCTAAAACAAAAAAAACTTAAATATGTAAACGAAAAAATAAAACATACAAAAGTCAAAGTTTTCTTTCTATGACAAAGAACGTCAGTACCTAACATTTCTGCCTTTATGCGAAAAAAAATCCAATCGTTTTCTCATTGCAGCCTCGAAGAAGACGTATTACTATTCGTCGCTTCATTAGACGACGGGGCAGAACCTCCCGCTCCACCATCCGCCGTCCCGAACACTCCGGGAACCGCCGTATAATTAGGGTTGTTCATATTACTCATCGGGAACATATAAGGGCGTTGCGGTGGAGGTTGCTCGTGTGGCTGGTAACTATATTGCCAAGGAACTTGCTGAGAAGATCCAGCTGATGGATCCGAAGAAGTGGTAAGGCTAAAACCGGAAGTAGTATTACCGGACCCGAAAGCCATAGCGGATGGACCGCCCGTGAATTGCTGAACCATGGCACGGAAGTTGGATGTGTCGGTGTTGAGAAGTGTTGTTGGTGTTCTACGTGAGGCTCTTGATCTTTTACGTGCCGGTTTGCTTACACGACCGGTTTCAGGACTCAGACGAGAGTCCATGTAGGTGGCTTCACCGGAGGGAGAAGCAGTTGTGGTAGTTGTGACGGTGGTTGAAGTGGTTGTGGAAGTTGTGAAGAAAGTTTGGTTGTTGTTGTAGAACGGTGACCAATCGTTTGGGTTAGCCATTTTGTGTTTGTGTCTAAAAACTCTGAGATTTTGTAAGAAAGAAGAAAAACATTTGCCTTCCTTAGTTGTTTATTTATTTGGGTTTAGTGATTCGACTTGGTCAAAGAAAGACTATTCTAAACCAATCATGACCGTTGATTTTTGGGAACTTAGTTTGCATTTCTTTCCAAGTTGGAAAAAACAAACGTTTTTAAACTTTATTTTTATTTTTTTAACCTATAATAACAACCGAGAAGTTCAGTAACACAAAAAAAAAATAAAGCCAAACAACATGAACCACATTTAAAAGCTCTGTTTTAAAAGAAAGATTAAAGAACTCAAAATGCATTCTTGAGGAATATGGTTATGCAACCACGACGAACCTCTAAACGCCAAGTAAGACTAGAATCTACCATCACAAAGGACACTCTTAGTTGTCTAATTAGAAGCACACCATCGAAAACACTGATGTTAGGACCGCAACTTAGTGAAGTAACCATCGATATCTTGACCAGTCACTGGTGTAATGATATGGGCACAATCCTAATTTAAACCCAATGCCAAGATTCCTTTGTCAAAGTTTTTGGTCAAGTTAAATAATCCTTTTACAGAGAGGATAAATAATCCTTTTACAGAGAAGATTAGGTTTAAATTGTAACTATATAAGGAGAGCTTTTGCAGCAAGAAAAGACATCCGATTAGAAAAAGAGACAAGAGCAATAAGAGAGATAAATGGAGATCAAGAGTGATTAGCAATTAAGAGAGGTTTTGCTTACGTTATTACCTTGTGATCTTTATTTTTGTTCTTGAAACATTAGTCTTTTAAGAGTGAATAAAAGATAGGTTTTGGTATCAAGTTTATTCCAAATTCTATAGCACAAAATTGAGGTTAAATCCTAACAAGTGGTATCAGAGCAATCCAAGTTTGATTAGAAGTGCTAGCTAGAATTATGGAACCTACTCTAGGAAGATTTGAGATGGAGAAATATGATGGCAAAGGTGATTTTGGGATGTGGAAGTTCAAGATGATGGGTCAGCTAGAGATCCAAGGTTTACTTTCAGTTCTTAAGGAAGACTTTACGATCTTGACAGAATCTGGAAAGGGAGTAGAAGGATCGGACGCAAAAGTCGATCAAAAGAAGGCTGACAAAGATCTTAGAGTAAGAAGTCTATTGGGAACGTGTTTGAGTGATTCAATTCTAAGGAAGATTATGCATGAAACAACTGCATTGGGCATGTGGAAGGCACTTGAAAAGAATTACCAAACGAAGTCGCTCCCCAATAGAATTTACTTGAAAAAACAATTCTCGTGCTACAAGATGGAAGAGGACAAGACGATAGAAGAAAACATAGATATCATTCTGAAGCTAATTGCAGACTTAGAGAGTCTCAAAGTTACCATATCAGATAAAGATCAAGAAATCCAACTATTGTCGGGACTTCCAGAAGCGTATGAACCATTGGTTCACACACTTCAATAAGGAACTGGGAAAGAAACGCTTACCGTAAACAAAGTTGTAACTTCAGCTTATTCTAAAGAAGCAAAACTTAAGCAGAAAGGATTACTTAACAGAAGTAAACCAGCTTCGGAAGGTTTGTATGTTGAATCACGAGGAAGAGTTCAGAAGAGGTCAGGGAACGGTAATGGAAACTCTAATAACTGGAGAGGGAGATCTAAAAGCAGAGAAAAGTTTCAGTCGAATCAGAGATTTGATGAGAACAACACAGGTTGTTTTATTTGTGGAAAAGAAGACCATTGGAAACGGGAATGTCCTGAAAGAAGGAGACGTCCAAATTCTGCAAATTTTACAAAGGAGCCTGAGCAGCCATTAGTGTTAACCGTTAGCAACCAAGATACACTCAAGGAATGGATCATGGATTCAGGTTTTCATTCCATAGTACACATGACAAAGAAGTCTTATTTGATTTCAAGGAGTACGATGGGGGAAGTGTATTAATGGCTAATAACACTAAAGGTAGCATCAAAGGAGCGGGGAAGATTCAGATTCAAAATCCAGATGGTACTAAAGTGATACTCAAGGATGTTAAATACATGCCGGAAGTGAGTAGAAATCTGATTTCTTATGGGATGTTAGAAAAATCAGGTTGCAGGTACGTAGGACACAACTTCAAGGTTCAATTCTACAAAGCTAAGAAGAAAGTAATTTCAGGAAAATACAAAGACGGGTTATACTTTCTTCAAGGAACTGTTGAGAAGAGCAAACTGAATACTCCAAAATCTGAGAAAGAAGTTAAACGAAAGAAGTCAAAGAAGGTGTATTTCAGCAAGAATCTGATTCAGGGGCCAAGTCCTTATGGTTTTGTGACAGAAAAGGTATCAGCTCGAGGTGGAGATTCTCTTTCAACAGAAGAAAACGAGTCAAGTAAGGAAGCTGATAGTGGGAAGTCTCTAGATAATTATTTTCTTTCAAAAGATGAAGAAAAAAGTAATGATAAACCATCATCAAAGGAGAATCAAAGGCTTGATGGATTCAAGAAGGATTCAAAGTATTGCATTGAAAGTTTTTCAAATTCAGATTATGCAACAAACTTAGATGAGGATGCATCAACTACATGGTTTAAGTTTGAAGTTAATGATGCAGAATGCAATTCTATCATTACAGCAGTAAAGAAGAAAGATGTATCAAACAAGATAGATACTACGACTAATCATGTCGAGCAGTCAAAAGAAAACGCACCTGATCAGAAGTTGCAGCATTGCTGTGAACTTCCTGTTATCCACTAATAGAAGAAAAGCGTCACAGGTAATTTTATTATCGAGATACCTCGCACAAGAAGAAATAATGAGTAAGGAACTACTGTTATTTCTTATCGATAATAAAGAGCTAGTAAGGAGAAAGAAACGTTACCTGTGACGGATAAGGCGAGGTGGATGTTTTAGTTCAAGGTGGAGCAACTGAAACAAAGGAAAATTGCTAATAGGTCTCAAACAATTCGGATGGAGGAAAAGGAAGTATGTTAAAGTGTTACCTAAGAGAACGTCTTAAACATCAAGAATGATGAAGGGAGACGAGTATCCCAGGCTAGATAAGACTCAACGGGGCTGCCAAACAAGAAGGAAAAAAAGGAAGATTGATGAGAGAACGTCTTAAACACCAATAGTGGTGAAGGGAGACGAGTATCTCATGTTCAGGAGAAGCATTGGAGAACGTTGTCTAAGAAGCTGAAGGGTCATAACTATGAAATAAAGAAGTTTAAGGAAGAAGACTAGAAGAAGGTCTTACCGGAAAACTGCAGAACTCCGGTGAAACTAGTTTGTCTAATCATCCTCGAAGAAAAGGTTGTTTGGTAACGACAAGTCCGTAAAGGATGAGAAACCACTAGAAGATGCGCATCAGTGGTTGAATCTCACGGATTAGAGCTACTGCGAAAAGTATTAGAAAATCAAAGTTATGATTGTAAAAAGTATTTGGTGGAATGTCATTAGGGAAGCTTCACATCTGAGGAGAAGAGACGAAAGATCCGTTGGCGGAAACGACATGAAAACGTGGCGGAGCTTATAAAATCTCGAGTTGTGTTTGGCAAAGAAACCAAAGCAAAGAAGACTGGATGGAGGTAGTGACTGCGTATGAGTCACAAGGATCGTCAAATGACAAAGAAGAGATGGTGGCGTTACTCAACGAAGAAGACGCAAAGGAATTATGGATTTGGGCCCAAGGTGGAGATTGTAATGATATGGGCCCAATCCTAATTTAAACCTAAAGCCAAGATTCTTTTGTCAAAATTTTTGGTCAAGTTAAATAATCCTTTTACAGAGAGGATAAATAATCCTTTTACAGAGAATATTAGGTTTAAATTGTGACTATATAAGGAGAGTTTTTGCAGCAAGAAAAGACATCCGATTAGAAAAAGAGACAAGAGCAATAAGAGAGATAAAGAGAGATAAAGAGTGTTTAGCAAATAAAGATAGTTTTTGCTTGTGGTTTTATCTTGTAATCTTTGTTTTTGTTCTTGAAACATTAGTCTTTTAAGAGTGAATAAAAGATAGGTTTTGGTATCAAGTTTATTCCAAATTCTATAGCACAAAATTGAGGTTAAATCTTAACAACTGGGTCTTTTAATGACTTCCACCAGTTCACTAAGATTCGAACCAATCACGACTTATTGAACTTGAAGATCTTTCAACAAAACCCAGATGAGAACTCTTAGTTATGCGGTAAGCTTATCCAGAGACGATGTAAAAGCTTCATGTACATGATGCCTCACCAATCTTTGATGATCTCTTGAGATCCAAGCACCTCTACTATGCAACTTACTATTACGCCAATTAGCATAATATTGCATTTCACCTGACCAGACATGAGACCAATGTTGAGCTACTACCAAGGTCGATGGCGGTATCGCAGAAGTGACGTTTGGTCAGTTGAGCTCATACGAAATTTTAGCTTCCTCCATTGCACGTTGAACCTGCACAGGTATGGATACTTATGTCCCTGCAAAAAGTATAATATTCTTGTTTTTAAACATTTTCCACAAGATCCATGGAATAGTTGTTCTTGTTTTAATAGAGATTGACTCATCTTTTATTAACTAGATCCAATTCATTAACTTCTTAGAGATAGATAACCTTGAGTCAATGTTAAGGGTGGAAAGACCCGCAGTATCCCACATTTCTTGTGCTGACTCGCAATGGAATAGCACATGATTGATAGACTCTGTTGCAGCACTATACAATTTACAGTTCAAATCATCATGAACACCGCTCGTATTAAGTCTCTCAGCCACTGCAAGGGCTCCAGCTGATGCACACAATAAGAACATTTGAATCTTGGAAACCGTGGGAACCTTTCAGATTTGTCTCTGAACCGCCAAGACCTTTTGTTCTTGTATACTAACACTTTGAGGTGATGGTCTTACGAGTTTGCAGCCAACTGGTAACAAATTTAACTTTATATACTTCATTCTTCGTGAAGGCCCAGATCTCCATGTTTGCAATATCTCCAACTGTCATGCCAAGTATATCTTGTACCTCGTTCGTTGGAAAAAGCTCTTAAAGAACGTCAACATCCACTTACCTTCTGTAGCAACCAATGTGGACACTCTGAGAGTAGCATCATACATGAACTGCTTATTCATCGGTCTTCTAGGTAACTCATCAATAATCCATTTCTCTGTCCAAACCATGGTTGATCTCCCATTACTAATAGATTTCACCAAAATTTTCTTAAGCAACTCTCTGCCAAATAAGATGCTCCTCCATGCATAAGAAGGTTTGTACGCTTTTCCACATTCAAGAAATCTCGTGGAAGCATAGTAATGCCCCTTGTAGATCCTTGCCAAATAGCTTTCAAGTTCATTAAATAATTTCCAAGTCTGTTTTGCTAATAAGGACTACTTGAAATCTTCAATATCGCGAAAGCCTAATCCACCATCCTCCTTAGGAACACAGAGCTTCTTCGAAGCTATCCAATGAATCTTCTTCTTATCTCCACATTCATCCCACCAGAATCTTGTCATAGCACTCATAATCTTTTGGAAATAATGTTTCGTGAGACAAAAACAAGACATGGCATACACCGGTAAAGCCATAGCAATGAACTTCAGTAGTACCTCATTTCGTCCAAGGGAAAACGTTTTAGCAAACCAACCTTTGAGTCTTTTATTAAGTTTTTCACCGATGAAGGCTAAGAGCTTTTGTTTAGACCCACTAAAACACTCAGGTAACCCCAAATAATTCTCCTCCCCTTCTTCATTATCAATATTTTGCAGCTCCGAAAGCAACATTCTCATGATCGGATCAATATCACTGCCAAAGGTAATGACATACTTTTGAAAATTAATGACATGTCCTGAAAAATTCCCATACAATGCCAAACATCTCAGAAATTCATAGCACTCCGCAAGGTTCACACGACAGATAAAGAGACTATTGTCAGCAAATAAGAGATGTTGTATTGTATGACACTTCTTAGACAGCCTCATGCCAGTAATCATGCCATTTTGTTCAGCTCGGTTCATAACACGCACAAGGGCTTCAGTGCATAGGATAAAGAGAAAAGTTGATAAGGATCACCTTGACGGATATGCGTTTATCCGTTGAGAAGACTGTATATGAGACATAACTAATGTACACCATAATCCACAAATACCATTGTGAATTAAAACCCATCTTAATAAATAGACCTTGCAAGAAACTCTACTCAACCTTATCATATGTTTTAGACCTATTTTTCTTGATGGCAATAAAATCCGCATGAAAATTAGGATACATCTTCAGTCCATGTATCATCTCATGCACAATGAGTACGTTGGCAGAGTTCAAACGCCTGCGAAAAAGGCTCATTGCGTAGGTGAGATAATGAAATGAATGATCACCTTTATTCTTTTACATAGAATTTTGAAATAATCTTGTAAACTACAAAACATACACTGATAGGGCATAGATCCTTCATCTGAGTGGTATTTGGAACTCTAGGCAGTAAACTTATTTGGGTAACGTTCTAATCAGTAAGTGAGGAAGCAGTCACAAAAAAATTCTTCACTTCCTTAATCACTTGTTGACCCATAACAGACTAATACTTCTGGAAAAATGACAAGTCATGCCATCACTACCGGGAGCACTATCACTTTTCATCGCTTTCATAGTCTTCTTAACCTTTGTATTTGTCACTGGTTTTGTCAAGCCTTGATTCATCCTCTCAATGAAATGAGGAACCATACCATAAAGCAGCTCTGACGGATCATGTGTATCAGAAGCCTTAAATAGTTCAGTATAGTATTTGACATCATTGTCGCCTTTCTCTTCTTCAGTAAAACACTTCACTCTATTTACATCAAATAGAGATTATATCTTGTTCTTCATTCTTCGTGACTCAACCCAGCCATCAAATATCCGAGTATTCTTTTCACCAACTTGTAACCATAAGTTTTTAATTTTTTGCGTCCAAAAGGCTTCTTTATCTTGGTATTCTTTCTCCAAGGCTACTCTCGTAGAGAAAAGATATTGCAGGCCAGGGGATTGTTTTGCCCTTCTTCTTCTAACTCTCTTTTCAGGTTTTGGATGTTCACGTTCGAATTTCTCAAGAAGTCCTTTTCTATTTCAATTGCTCTTTGCGGCATGCTTGAATCCTATCTGAAATAGATCCTCTCCTAAAAACATTCCAACCTCGATGGATAACCTCCAGCACTTCAGGTTTCACACACCAACATTTGGGCTTTCTTCATATTTGCTTGAATTATCCTCTGACGGTCTTGTGTTTTCTTCATATTTGATTTAATTATCCTCATCTACTATCTCTGGACCAAGGATTCTTCATTGAAAAAATTAGTTCCAACACACTGGTGTTCTACAAGGTCGACCATACATAGCTTCGTACGGTGACATACTGATACTTAATGGCAACAATATCTAACTCTAATAACAGTTCATTACTGCAACATAACTCTCAACTGCGGCTTACATACTTATTTTGACAGCCTCGAGTCTCTGAATACCATCACTTGTGAAATCCTTCTATCTGCCTTCCTCCCATATCGACAACATGAAAATGTGGAAAGTTAAGTGATGTGCCATACAGAAGGTAACATCTCGGGTCTAGTCAATGTCAACCTTATTAACCGTGCAACAATCAAACAAGAACATGCACGATCAATCACGCTAACATGATCCAAACCAAAGGTGTTACTCTCAAATACACACATTTATCCATTCCCAAAATAAATTCTCTTAAGCTTCTATACACCCCAAATCTATCTAAGACCCTCTTCATAATCTTTTGAATAACTCAATCTCTCTGATGTTTCCCATTGCCAAATCTGGTTCCATTGCTTTCTTATTTATGTATTATGTCTGTATATTCAAGCTCTATTCACCAATTGAGTACTCTTGTACGCCGACTCCAGACTTTATGTATTGATATATCCTTTGATATCTTAACAACCTTTGCATTTCCATTTGCGTTATGGTCATAACTTTTATTTCATTCATCAATCTCCCTCGGAGTTCACTTATCATCTCCTCTCTAATCATCATGCTTAACTTCAGGTAGGAGTTAGATTCCTTCTCCCACGTCTCCTCTTACTGAATTTGTACATGGCACAATTCTCATATTATTCTTTGAAGTTCTCTTCATTAAGTTCCTTTCATGTTTTCCCTAAGTTCTCATTCTTCAACTGAGCTCGGATACAAATGAGTAAGCCATCTTTATTTACAACTTGAAATCTTGGAGACTCCATGTTCTCTCCTGATAAGATAACCATATTAATCATTTTGATTCAACTTCATGATTATTGAGTTCCTTCTCAATATCGACACCAAATTTTCCCTTCCTCAGAGTAAAGCAACTAAATTTTCTTTTCGTAGGAATTCTTGAATCAGTGAACACTTTCATCCTTTCTCCATTCTAAACGAATTGCAAAAATTTGATCTGCAATAAAACTGCAACCAACTTCAGCTCGTGCATTCGATAATTTACCTTATCCTTCTTTAGCTTCCTTGATACATAGACGATTACCTTATTTTATTTCATCATCATTCACCTAACCCAACACACGATACGTCCATGCAATAATATATGGCTGGTTAGGATCATGCAAATCTAAGATATGTGCAGACGTAGAGACTTCCTCTAACTGATTGCTTACTTCATCAATCCTTTTACTCCATTCCAAGGTAACACCATTCTCAGTCGATCAGCTCAGCGGTTGATAAGGTTTCTAACTCTTGAACAAACTTCTGATGGTAACTGGCCAATCCAAACAACTTCGAATCTCGATAACGAAGATTGGACACAACGATTTTGTAATCGTAGCACTCTTTTCTAAATCTGCATCAACTCCTTGTTCCAACTTACTTACTAAGGGATCCAACTTACCATTTCCCTACATAAGAGTTTAATAGAACGTTCAGCGTCCATCAAACGTCCTTGAAACAAAACTGCACCTTGCGTCCGATCTTAACCACTCTTCAATTCTAGAACTTGATACTTGACCCTAATGGTCACGTTCTTGATTTAACTATAGTCGAACATAACCGCAAACTCTAGTTCTTCTTCTTTACCACTGACATGGGTACACTCCATTGGAAAGAACTAAATCGAACAAAACCTTTCTCCAAAAAAATTGTTTATCTGCTACTTTGCTCGATTAGAACCACTTGCTGAGATGTCTAGGCTATTGCAGTGAATCCAAGATCAAGAAGACTATTGAATATGTTATTTTTAGTTGTCGACAATCCTTCTGGCGCCATAAGCATATCTTTGTATTCTCTGATAATCAAACTGCCCACTATACTTTGCTCCTTATTATCTTCTATGTTCACAATACTCAAGATTATGGAATACTCCTCTTCATGTTTTCCCAAAAGGTTTTTAACTCTCCAAGCCTTGTATGAGCGACACTTCAACACTTGGTTGAATACCATTGTAGGAGAACGGTGACTAGTATTTTTCCAAGAACTTCTTTCTTATACCGCATTTTAACTGAGCTCGGAAACTAGATAGCCAATCTCACTCTAGATAGAAGCATACCACTCTAATGGAAGTATTAAGGAATATGGATGGCATACTAAGGCATACCATAATTCTAAATGGCAGCCAGTACATCCACGAATAAGAACGATATAATTGAATTCAGAAAAGTGAATCCTCACTAGAACTTTGACACTACTCGGGAACTACAACTATGTGTTGTTCCCAAATCAAACACAATATGGGCGGAAAAATTTCGTCCATATATAAGGTCTCTTACGACACCTTGATCAAACTTCCACTTATTTATTTAGTTATTCATAATTTTTTTAAATTAGCACAATAAACAATGAAATAAGAAGAAAACTTGTGATTGGACCTTTCAGGAGTTTTGACGGTCCAAGAAATTCTAAAGTGAAGGCTCTACCTAAATAGCCTAACACTTGGGTCGAGACTAATGGTAGGGAAACGCAAACAAGTTCAACAACTGGTACCCTTGGTATAGGTAAAAGGCATCAGGTAACTTCATGGGAAATGGTAGAATAACATCCTTACTTTTCAGATGAATGACCAAAGTGGGGATGAAGTAAGCGATCTAGGACTCCTTACACTTTAAGAATCACGACCCTACTGTCGTTGCTGAAACTGACCTTCGTTCTGAACCTGATAGCCATTAGACTGTCTAAATGGCACGAAGAATGTTCCTTGGCAGTAACAAGTCTCTTAACATACACATCATACTATATTTTCTCCTCAAAGCACTACAATCTTTAGTTACTCCAAAGGTTTTGGATTAAGTCCCCAAAGAACGTCTTTATGATCATTGACTCATCCTCCAATCCATAATGAATGAATCAGATTCAATCGACCTCAACCATCTGGCGAAAACATCTCACTGTGCTAACTCCATAAGTGAAATCTCCAATCGGTCCCATGCTTTGGGTAGAAAACACTCCATCTTGAACTCTTAAAATATTTTTTTTCTAACTTGGACTAACATTCCATAAATGACGTGTGACGCTTAACGGCCAACTCACTGCATCCTTCTTGATGTTGTATGCTTCCATATCCTTCTTGCAATCCTCGAAACAATGGGCTACGTCTGTCGTCTGCCTCCAATGTTGTATTAGAAATCTTCCTCAATCCAAAGTGTACGTCGAACGGTTTAATCATTCCTCGATATCTTGTGGTCCCAACTTCTTTATCCTCTTCAGAAACGTCAATTTGTCTTGTTGCAACAGAATGGTGCTGGTGCATCCATCGTCTTGTAATACAGTCGAACTATATGCACCACCAACGCTAAGCTTGAAATACTTGTTGAATCAATCAGGCTTGTATGGCTCCATTTCTGGTTCGTCTAAGCATAAGATGGATAGACTTGAGCATCCGGAAGAATAAGTGCATCTAAGTGTCCATATGCAGTCGGATCTCTTTGAACAGGATCATTACGAACAACGTCCACTTTGACATCGATAACACATAGATCCATTTATGTGTTCGATGTTTCAACTATGTATCCTATATCGCCGAGCAAGAAGATATCAAAATTGGTCAGTGAACTCCACTCCGTCGAGCTTATCTTGGTGCATCTGCTATGAAAGTTAAAGATAAGGTGACTACCCATGACTATCTATCCTAAGATGAAGGAACCAGCCAGCATATCCTAGTTATCCTTGCGACTCATTTTGACTCGAAAAACATTTGAAACAAGTCCCACTCTAGCATCGTATAATCATGCTCTGATACCACCTTTGTGACACCCCTGATCATAAATGACCGGAAATGACACGGTTGATGCTCCCCGAAAGCCAATCCAAGGTTCCCAGAATAATTCCAAGTGCCTTAGACTAGCAATCAGAAAACACAAATGTTCCTATTGGACATCGCCCGAGGCTTTTCAACCCGACCGAGCAAATACCTTATAGTTGGTTCGTCTGGACAAGGACTAATATCATATGGAACCCGTACTTTAAAAACATTCTTCATAAATTATATATTTATTCATTCAAAATCATCTTACAAAAATGTTATAGATTAACCTCGAGGTTTTCGGAAAACAATATTTATACATAAAATTGATTAAAACTACTTTGCAAGGATAATAAAACTACCGCTGGCTAATGTTGTTCCTTTCCGTCCTAAAGTAAGGTCTCCCACCTAATGGTTACGTGCATCACAAATGAGTCGAGTAAATAATTTACTCAGTGAGTCTAATCCCACACCCCAAAACCTAACAATAGAATCCCGAGCAGTCAACACCATTTGAATGCAAAGGAAATATATTCCTTATTTATTGTATATATAAGGCCTATCTTTTATCGATGTGAATCCTATCTTTAACATCACCTCCACGATACCCGCCATTCACTCAAACTTATAATATATATGCTAAACCCGGAAAAACACCAAGGCTAACCGAGCCTAGCAGGAAAATAAATATAACCATCATCTCCATCATATATTCCAAGATCGAACATCTAATGTTGCATGCAGTTACACAGCCTCCAGGGTGCGACCCCATCATCGTGTCTTCATGACCGTGTTTCATTCGCAAGACCAAGTCACGGTAATGCGGGGAATTTAGGGAGAGTGAATATGATAAGACTTCACATGATTCATATTCATTTACTTAATAATAAACATTTATATTAGTATTTGAGAACAAGTACTGAGGCTCGGGAAAACTACAAAGAATTATTCTTAGTAATTCTTTTGTGTTTACACAAGGCAAACACTTCATGATTAAATATAGATAAAGAGATAATACTTAATCAATCAACCATGTTTAGTACACAATCATACTATACTCATTCATAACTTATTCATCATCTATCTAGACTCCCCTTTGAATCCATGAGATTGGCTAGGGAAGACTAGAATCGAGCTCAAGCTAATGACACTCCACTTCACTTCTGATTCGGAACATTCACAAGGAAGGATCCGGTTGATCTCACCCCTGACCTCGAAAATTGGCTGAAAAAAGCAGTTCGGTACACAAGATCATTAATCCGACAGTTCGGTTTGGAAGAAGAAACTTAAATCAGATCTTATCAGCTCGATTCAGGAAAAAGCTTAGCAGTTCAGATTAACTCAGACTAGATCAGGATATGACAAGTTTAGACCGTAGGCAGCTCGGCTCAGATCAGTTCAAGACAAGATCAAATATGTTTGGTTCACAACATCACTAATCCGACATTTTGGTTCAAGCTAAACAACTTAAATCAATTCATTTCAAGCTCGGTTCTACTCATCCTAGATCAGATAATCTAGGTTCAGAAAATTTGGATTCAGGACAAGATCATTTCAATTCAGCTTAGGTCTAAACAGTTCACATGAGTTTAGCTAGTGGTTTAAAGAAATTAATTTAAACCGAATCAATAACTAAGACAAGTGATCTGACCAAGACCCTAGCAAAAAATGATCCAGTTCTGATCACATACTGACTGAGGCAAGGAGATGAAGCTTACCCAAAATCCAAAAGGTTAGATGATCAGAGATGGTTATATTCTCCAAGGTTTGATCACGGCTGGACAGATTAAAAATAAATATCAAGGTTCGGTCATGATCTGAGCTGAACAACGTCTAGGGTTTTTTTATAAACATCTCATCTTCTTATCTTAGTAACAGACTGAGCAAGGCTTGAAAGAAACTCGTCCAAGGTCCTTCTTGATTTTTCTCTTCTTATTTCTCATTGATTTTCTCTGAATTTTGCTCTGGTTTTTTCTTTCTGTTTCAGAATGTGGGAAGCAGGTGACTAAGAGGATTAAGTAGCTGAGATGAGTTTTGTGTGAGTGTCCAGGTTAACACAAAGCTTTGGTGTGCAATGGACAGCTGGTTTCCTGCTTCAGCTTCTCTAGCAACCAAGCAGCTCACAGTTTCCTTTCTATGAAGAAATCTTTCCAGCCACATGATTTTTATTTTATAAATCTGAGCCAGCAAGCAAGCATGCAGCTTGTGAATGTCATGTGATATTTACTACAAAATCAAGCAAGCAGAAGGTGCATGTCACATGTCCAGGTCAGGAAGCAAGAAGCCAAGCAGCACATGACATGCACATGACTCGCAAGCAGCTGGAAGTTTTCCAGACCAGTTTTCGATCAATTTTTTTCGGTCCATTGGTTCTCGTTCTTATTTTGGATAAACTCGTCAAACTTATATATAACTCGACCATAATAATTAACACTCTACCAGAAATTTCAAGGGAAGTCCTTTTGACCGCATGACAGTCTCGTTGAGACATTAATTCATCGGGTCAAATTTATTTTTTAAATCGTGTCGACCAACTCTGAACTGGTCGAGCGGAAATTTTCTCGACCAAAAATTCATTGGCTCATGAGGGTTATTACACTACTGATCGTAGGTCTATGATCAGATCCATATCTCTCCAAATATCTTGAGTGGATTCGCGGGAACAATCTATACCACTTAGCGTTACCAAATTCTCTATCTAGTCTACACTGAATTCAAACCTTCTCTTTAAGACCATTGGTAATGATCTCACGTACACCAGACCAGGAAAATGATTCAATGTACTAGGGTTCTCTTGGAGTCGACGATCACGAGCCAGACTAAGAAATCGGTACAAAGAGTTCTCCATGTGTATCTGACCACCCAGTTTCTCATCGTTATTCATGATCTCATTAAAGTCTCCAACCAAAAAAACAAATTTCAACCTGATCCCACTGATGTTCTTCATAAGATCCCAAACCAACTCTCTTCTATGTGCATCAGGATCACCATACACAAAGGAAATAAAGAACACCAGTGAACCAATCGTAACACAATTATCAATGATTCTACTTGAAGATAGCAACACATCCACCATATATGTATCTTTCGAAAACAGAGCAACCCCCCCCCCCCCCCCCCACTGGATCCACTAGATGATAATGGTCATAACCCAATGAGCTTTGGAATTTTAGAACATGCGAGCTGGAGTTTTTAGTCTCTAGGAGAAAAAAAATCTAGGAGATGCTGCCAACACATCTCCTCCAGGCGTCGAGCTGTCAGGTTGCTCCTCAATGCCTAGCAGTTCCAATTGAGCGTCGTCATTTAGCATTGAATGGTTTCTAGGAAATCATCAAACCCTTCACTTGTTTTGAAATTTTAGATAAGACCTCACCCTCATCTTGAGCCTTGCGTTTCACCGAGACATCCTCTCTACGCTTCTGACGATGATCAAATCTAGAATAGTTGCTCTATGTTTGTTCTTATTCCTTCGAACCCAAGAAAATTGACTACTATGATAATTTTTGCTTCGACTGTTTTGTTCTGCTGCGTTGGTGAACCCACTACCCAAATGCAAACCTCAATTCCCAACCGTATCCAACTGCAGACCATCTTCTTTATCAGTTGTATAACCATCATCTCCTCTTTGTTGTAACGGTCTTTGCTGCTCATTGACAAACAACCATTTCTTCTCATTTCTTATATCACCCATAACCCATGTGGAAGTGTTCTCCAAACCTTCACAGGTCTCACCTTTCTCCAGAATTTTCTTTTGTCTCAATAGACATGAGATGAAGATTTTCAGGCGTCAGAGACCACTGTATTATTCACTCTACTGAAATCAAAGACTATTCCTCTATCTCTATTAGCCTCTGAAGATAAAACTAGAGCTGCCTCCAATCGAAGACATGATCTCTGCGCAATTGGATCTTTAGACATACCTTGAAAAGTCAGCTTCATTCTTGCTTCTCTGATTCTTCTCTCATCCGGATCAAACGAATTCATGTATATTCTCATTTGTTCAAAAACTTCTGGAGCCACTACAGAGAGATGGCTAAAAACCAGGCGGTATTGTTTGTCAATAGGGGCATCAGTTTTTTAGCAAATTTATTTTGGTGTTGACTTGCACCTAATGTCTGGAACTCTATTGCATTCTGATGAATTACCACCCCTTTCCCTTTGTTCCGTGAGTATTGCAGAAAATTACACTTTTGTTTTTCATGAGAGAGTCAGAGATAGTGGAAGCACTTCTTTCTTACCTCTCACACTCCACATCCACATACTCTCTTCTCCTAGCAAATTCACCGACCTTTTATCTCTTAATGGTTAATTGATGTCCAAGAACACTTGAACTTTTACATAATCAAGCAGGCGAGGCTTCACCGGAGAAAACTCTATCACTTTCACATGACCTATATCGTCTGCTACTGCATCAATAGTTTTCAGCGTGAAGTAGTTGATAGGAAGGTTGTGTAACCTCACCCATATCATTGTTGTTTGCAGATAGTTTGGTGGTGGTTTTTCTACCCACCCCTCACTTTGTTTCAACACCATTTAAATGTTTGTTTCAAGGTCGCAGATGAACTGAAACCTCTCCTTCGTCAAAGAAATGCCTCTAACCCGCTCGTAAGGCTCTCGTATTGATGACAAAATCAAATCAATGCAAGGATTTAGAGAAAACTCTAGTTTATTATCTTTCAAAACTGAATATTAAAGCCAACTTATAGGTCTTAAGAGACGGTTTATAATAACCTAAGTCTCATAAAAATAAAAAATCTAAGAAAGAGAAATCATAATAAGAAAAGGAAATCTAATAAAAGTCGACATATGAAAATATTTTCTTGGCGGTAAAGGTATTATGATGTTGTATCAGGTCCCCCGGGGTTAGAAGGATTCGACCACGAATCTGGAACTAGGTCCAGTGGAACAAAACGCGAGAGATATCGAACATTGAAGACATATGCGGTGTTGATGTTTGCTGGAAGTTGTAGGCGATACGCATTGTCATTAATTCACTCCAAGAAGTTGAGAGAACCTATATTCTTTACCTTGAGTTTGTTGTAAGCATGAGCCGGCATCCGATCTTTAGTGAGAAATTCCCAAACCTGATCTCCTACTTCGAAGACAACACGATGGCGTCGAGAATCAGATGCAGCTTTGTACGTTGACGAGGAGGACTCGAGATTGGTGACAACCTGCGTATGAACCTTATGAATGTTGTAGAAAAAATCATCAGCTATACCATGAAGTCGTGTACGGTCTGGAAGAGTAGTTAAATCTAAAGGGGTACGAGGAAGAAGACCATAAACGACCTGAAACGGACTGAACCCCGAGCTTCGATTGAGTGCATGATTATGAGAAAACTCTGCTTGAGGCTGTTTTGAATCCCAAGTTTTAATAGAATCACCCACAAGAAATCGAAGCAAGTTTCCCAAAGATCTATTGGTCACCTCTGTCTGACCATCCGTTTGAGGATGATAAGCGGAACTCATGTCAAGGCTGGTACCGAGCTGCTTCCATAAGGATCGCCATAAGTGTCCTAAGAACCGAGAGTCGCGGTCTGAAATGATAGAAGTTGGCAACCCGTGGATTCTATAAACCTCACGAAAGAATGGCGTTGCAACTTGAACTGCATCCGTTGTCTTTTTACAAGGAACGAAATGTACCATTTTTGAGAAACGATCCACAATGACAAAGATTGAATCAAACCCTCTTTGAGTACGAGGAAGACCCATCACAAAATTCATGCTTATGTCAGACCACGGTTGAGTTGGTATAGGGAGAGGAAGACAGAGACCAGCGTTCGTAGCATGGCCTTTTGACTTTTGACAAGTCGTACATCATTCTACAAAATGTTCAACATCACGTCTCAATGCAGGCCATAAATAAGACTGAGAGATCAAATGTAATGTTCGGTCACGACCAATATGTCCTTCATTATGTGTCTCAGCGATCAGTTGAAGACGAATGCTGCAGTCCGGAATGCAGAGACGGTCGCCACGAAAAAGGAACCGATCATGAAGAGTGAATTCACAAGAAAAAACGTTCTAGATGTCAAGAAGAATTCGACCAAAGAAATCATCAGACTCATATAGCTCGGAAAGGGATGAAAAATCCCGGGACTGAGATGTTAACTTGAAGAGATGACAATGAACAAGTGAGAGATGAGATGGAGCAAAAGAAGATAGAGTGGTGTGAAGGATCTTGTGCAACATGTATTGAGAAGACTATGGACAGCTTTCTAAGTGTGCAAGAGACTGAGGAACATCAAGAGCAAGTCTAAGAAGGACCTTGGGAAGCTTTGGTGAAGAGATAGGATCAAATGGTCGATGTTTGGGTGAGGTGTGCGGATGGTCGTACGGACCATACAGACCAACCTCGACCCAGAAACATTAATACTCGACCATTTGAACTTAAAAGATGATTTTGGGTCTTGGGCAATTTAGGGCATGATATGGAACCCTAAATTGCACAAGACTTGTAACCAAAGGAAGCTTCAAGACGTATGATCCATGGAAGGGTTAGGTTTGTCAGAAAGATCAAAGACTTGGGACTAAAGAGAAGGTTTGGGCAAACAAGAAAAGATAACTTAGTATATTTGACCAAGGGAGGTATATTCGACCAAGGGAGCTTCCTAGAAGTTGTTGAGGTTTGGATAAGGTTATTTACTTACCAAAGAAAGAAAGGAAGAGCTTATGGATAACCTTAACCACTCGCCAAAGGCAAAGGAAGAGCACCAGCCATGGACATCCTGTCCAAGCATGTGTGCATTCCTGGCCAAGTATTTCAAATTAGTTTTGTTGACCTCACATGCTTAGGTTTAGCCTTGTTGTAGCTCTCATCTCCTTGTATAATGTCATTTATGGTAATTGTAATGTTTAAGGGAGTAAGAGAGATTTTCCTTCTCCACTTCATAATAAATCTTAGTGTTCTTGTTCCAGATTCCCTTCAGACTCTCTCTTTCTTAAACACTCAAATATATCTAAGACTTTCTAAAAAATTTTGTTTCTGGTTCAAGTTAACACAAGCATAAACAAGATCCTTCTCCTTCATCATTTCGAGTTCTCTCTGCCAAAAGGGGATTATCCATCATACACAACCTCTACACTTTGAAAATCTCACATGGTATCAGAGCAAGGTTCCCAAGAACTTGGTATCTAGTTTTTGCAAAGATCAAAGCTTTCTCTCATGTCATTCAAACCGAGAAAGACACCTATTGTCCAGCCGGTTTTTTCAACCACTACAAGAAGATGGTGTTCACCCTAGGCGTGTCCAGAAGGTGTTCTTCAAGTCCCATACTCTCTCATACCGTCCAGAAGAAAGGAAAGTCATGGATCCATGAGTTATGGAGTGGATTAGCTACCCTCTTCATCAAATCTGTCTAGGCGTTTTCTTATTCAAGACCAGGAAGGAAGATGAAAGCTTTCACCTTATTACTGGTGGAGGGGACCAAAGTATGAAGAAAGGTGGGGACTTTAGGCATGGAGAGTCCAAGGGAAGGTCCATGGAGGAAGCAGATGTTGGGTCGCGACCCATACCTTCTAGTTTTGCCATGAATCAAAGGTGGTCAAAGAACTAACACTAGTTCCTTGTTTGTAAGGAACTTACTGTCCCTTGAATAAAGCTTGATACTTTATGAACTGAATGTGTTGTGTGATGTGTTTGAAACCTGAATATGTGTTTAAGATTGCTAGATATGAATGTTTAGAATCTGTCTCGGGATGATTAATAGAGACTCGTTTGAATGATTGAGTTTTAAAAATGCTTGCATCAGTTCTAAATGATGCTTGACAAGATATTAGATAGTATGTTCTGAATTTTCTTGCATACATGAATGGAAACTGATTAAAGTATAGCATTTGGGTCTGATTGTGGATAATAATATGGCTTTAACATAAGTTATAAATGACTTGTCTTGAGCTAGGATGATAGATTACATGTCATATCCAGTTTGCTTGCATTAGAAACTGATTAAGGTTATTGCATATTATTGTCTTGGTACTGCCTTGAGGTTGAGACATCTAGACTAAAGTATAAGAGTCGTTTAAGGCAGGAAATAAATTTGCCTAATTGCTTTGTGAGTGTTCCTGATCAGTTCATCCATTGCATTTAGAGAATGGTAAACTTGCATTAGATGGATCTTAATGACAATAATAATCTGTCTAAGTGCAAAGATTGTGACATTGGTGATCAAACCTGAAGATAAGTCATGGTTGATCCCAATGCAAGTGTCTCTGATTGTGTCTAGAGTTTAAGTGTTGTTTCAGGTTCACAAGGAGTGTCACTGGTTCAGCATCAATCTGAGATGAAGAGGAAGACTTGGTCCATTGTGTGGAGCAATGGGAAGTTATTTGTGTCTGGTTACTGGTTTAAGAAGCACATGCCTTGAAGGTTGTTGAGCTCATGGTACAAGACGGACAAGAAGAAGAAGAAGTTCACCACCAAAGTCATGAGGAATACCAGTGATCCATGGGTTCTTGAAGCTAAAGGCATGAAGGTGGATCAGTGGTTTAAGCGCAGCTATTGGGGTGGTGTGCTCCTGGTTTGGATGCTCATTGAGGCTCACTTTCAAGCTTGAACCTAGACTCAATTCAAGCTTGAGGTGGGGACTTAAGTGAGCTACCTGATGATCTAAGTTCAAGACCTGGTTCCTCCTCACCATTGCACCAAGAAGAGAAGATGAAGCCATCCGGGTTTAGACATTGGCAAGGCTAGACAAGAGAGTGTTCATAGCACTCTTGGCTGTGTGAAGAAGAAGCTTACTCTATCAATGCGTCTTCTGCAGTGAGGTGGTTGAAGAGAAGACTGAGGCATCTACCAGCATTCCATTCAAGATGGCGAGTTCAAGAAGAGAGTGTGCAGTAGTGTGTTGATCAAGATCAAGAAGCTGTCCATCCAAGCTTGGGTCTTCCTATACTTATTCCCAATCTTGAGGGGAGTATTGAGAAGCTTCAATGATCTATGAAGATAGAGACTTGGTGATTATTCAAGAAGAAGAAGCAACCAATGCAGACTTGGTGGTTATTCAAGAAAAAGAAGCAACCAAGGCTTAGCATGAATATAATGCTTAATGGAGTTGTATCTGATGGTCCGAGCACTTGAACCTAACAGAAGGTTGGGTGAAAGGGGGGAGAGACCAAGATCAGTGTGAGATGAGCTAGATGAGCTCAAGAAGACTTTGTGATGTGAAAGATCAGTGTGAGATGAGCTAGATGAGCTCAAGAAGACTTTGTGATGTGCAAGGAATGTCGGATGAGACTTGCATCACAGTGAAGCCATGATCCAGGGTCTTTGTGTCCATCACAATGATCCAAGACACAAAGACCCATTGGCCAATTCCTAGGCATTGAGGACTTTACTTTTTTTCCCTCATCAAGGTTTTATCCCAAAGGGTTTTCCTTGGTGAGGTTTTTAATGAGGAAGCTCTTCAAGGTTCCAAGCTTGACTTAGGATCACTAGAGTCAAGCTTGAAGGGGAGTTTTAACTTGAAGAGATGACAATGAACAAGTGAGAGATGAGATGGAGCAAAAGAAGATAGAGTGGTGTGAAGGATCTTGTGCAACATGTATTGAGAAGATTGTGGAAAGCTTTCTAAGTGTGCAAAAGACTGAGGAACATCAAGAGGAAGTCTAAGAATGACCTTGGGAAGCTTTGGTGACGAGATGGGATCAAATGGTCGATGTTTGGGTGAGGTGTGCGGATGGCCGTACGGACCATACGGACCAACCTCGACCCAGAAACATTAATACTCGACCATTTGAACTTAAAAGATGGTTTTGGGTCTTGGGCAAGTTTGGGCATGATATGGAACCCTAAAATGCACAAGAATTTTAACCCAAGGAAGCTTCAAGACGTATGATCCAAGGAAGGGTCAGGTTTGTGAGAAAGACCAAAGACTTGAGACTAAAGAGAAGGTTTGGGCAAGCAAGAAAAGATAACTTAGTATATTCGACCAAGGGAGGTATATTCACCAAGGGAGCTTCCTAGAAGGTGCTGAGGTTTGGATAAGGTTATCCACTTACTAAAGGAAGAAAGGAAGAGCTTATGGATAACTTTATCCACTCGCCAAAAGCAAAGGAAGAGCACCAGCCGTGGACAGCCTGTCCAAGCATGTGTGCATTCCTCGCCAAGTATTTCAAATTAGTCTTGTTGACCTCACATGCTTATGTTTAGCCTTGTTGTAGCTCTCATCTCCTCTATGGCGATTGCAATGTCTACGGGAGTAAGGGGGATTTCTCTTCTCTACTTCATAATAAAGCGTAGTGTTCTTGTTCCAGATTCCCTTTAGACTCTCCCTTTCTTAAACACTCAAATCTATCTAAGACTTTCTAAAGTTTTCTGCTTTGGTTCAAGGTAACACAAGCATAAACCAGATCTTTCTCCTTCATCATTTCGAGTTCTCTCTGCCCTAAAGGGGATTATCCATCACACACAACCTCTACACTCTGAAAATCTCACATGAGACATGAAGAATACTCAGCAAAGAATGGCAACGGCTCAGCGCATCTGCAACTCGATTTGAAGCACCCGATGTGTGCTTAATAACAAATGTAAATTGTTGCAAGTAAGACACACATGAAGCATGATGAGCTGAGACCTTTTCTTGACTTCTCAAATGTTTTAATGCATCGTGAACATTATAGAGAACAAATTCTCTATGGAAAATATAATGTCTCCAGTGCTTGATTGCTTAAACCACGGCATAAAAATCCACATCATAAGTACTATATTGCAGAAGAGCTCCTGCTAACTTTTCACTGAAGAAGGTGATAGGCTGGTTACGCTAACTTAATACAACACCAATTCTTAACTTAGACGCATCACAATGTAGCTCAAAGACTTGAGTAAAATCTGGAAGAACTAGAATAGGTGCTGAAATCAACTTTGTTTTAATGATCTCAAAAGCTGTAGTCGCTTCAGAAGTCCATACAAAGACACCATCCCGACGAATATAATCGGTGAGAGGCGCCATCAAACTGCTAAACTGCGGTACAAATCTTCGATAAAAAGATGCTAGACCATGAAAGCTTCGAGTTTCTGATAACGTAGTTGGAGTAGGCCAAGACTTGATGCCCTCTACTTTTCCTGGATCGACGGCTTACCCTTCAGCAGAGACGATATATCCAAGGAAGTGAACCTCAAGAGAACCGAACTCACACTTTTTTAGTGTGGCAAATAGCCGATCCCGACGAAGAACAAGAAGCACTTCTTGCAAGTGAACGAGATGCTCTATTAGAGATATGCTAAATATCAAAATATCATCAAATAGACGACCACAAACTTGATGATGAAAGGACGAAGATATTGATTCATAACACGCATGAAGGTACTTGGTGCGTTGGACAAACCGAAAGGCATGACAAGCCACTCAAAAATTCCTTCTCGATTTTTAAATGTTGTTTTCCACTCGTCGCCTAGACGGATTCGTATCTGATGATAACCACTTTGAAGATCCAGCTTAGATAAAATCGTTGCAGCTCCAATTCGGTCTAATAGATCATCCATACGGGGTATGGGAAATCTATGTACTATAATTTTATTTATAGCACAGATATCGACACACATTCTCCATGATCCATCCTTTTTTGGAATAAGCAAAGCTGGGACAGCACACAGACTCAGACTTTTACGCAAATATCCTTTTACCACGAGATCCTCAATTTGTCGTCTAAGTTCTTCATGCTCACTTGGACTCATACGGAAATTAGCTCGACTAGGAAGAATAGCATCCAAAACTAGATCAATACGGTGCTGAATGTCTCTAAGTGGAGGAAGACCGGGTGGTAACTCACTGGGTAAAACGTTTTGAAACTACTCCAATAGACTTTTAAAGTTATCTGGAATTGGCAGTAAAGACGCACATGTAACCGAGTTGATCAAGATCAGAACACGTCCCTCTTCTCGAAGTGTTTGCTCAAAAGGTTTTCGCTGTAGGATAAGGAAAGGTGATGACGGGGTACTCTGCTTCTTGGGCAAAGAGGGTTGCAGAGTGAAGTTGCGGTCATTGTAACGAAAGTTGTAGGTATTGTGATAGCCATCATGTTGCACCCGATGATCAAATATCCATGGACGTCCTAAGAGGAGGTGACAAGCATCCATCGGTGCTACATCACAACGAATTTGTTCTTTGAATTTACCTCCCACAGAAAATGATACAAGAGCACGACAAGTTATGATCAACCATGTTTTCTGATCCAGCCTCGCTAGTTTGTAAGGACAAGGGTGGATATCCGTTGGCAGCTTGATTTTGTTGACGACGTCTTCAGCCACTACGTTTTCGCTACTGCCAGAATCGATGATGAATTTACAAACATTGCCTGCAATAGTACACTTTGAGTGAAAAAGTTATGTCGTTGGGGGTTTTCATTAGTTTGGCGTGGAGCAAGACATACGTGCCGAACCATTAAGCATGGTCCATGGTCTGCAACAAGATCCTCTGTTTCCTCAATAGTTTATGTGACTTCTTCATCATAGATGACCTTTACATCGTTGCCAGTTGCATCAATGAGAAGACCCCTGCGATTTCTTTTTGGACAGTTTGACTGGCGGTGACCGATCTCGCCGCACAAAACAACGAAGCGAGGATGTTCGGGTTTGTGTCTTGTCTGTAAAAGGCACAAGGGAAATATCAGTTTGCTGAGGAAGTGTATCGTCAGTGGTTCTTGAGTTTTTTTGTTGTTGAGAAGGGCGGGTTGAGCGAGAAGTAATCCAAGAAAAATTGCTTCTAGTTTGCGTTTCAATGGTTAGTGCTTGCTGATGAGCTTCTGAGAGCGTTAATGGATTAAACAAGGTAATGGTATGTTGGATTTGTTGACAAAGACCGGCAGTGAAGCGAGCAACCAATTGTCTTTATGTATCTTGAATGTCGACGCGAGTAAGGAGCAAGAAAAACTCGGTTGAGTAATCAGCAACAGATCGTGAACTCTGGCGTATGTGATGGAGACGCTGGAGCATGATCTAATCGTAATTATACGGTAAGAATGTCTTTTTTAGCTTCGACTTCAGTTTGTCCCATGACTTTATCTTAGGCTTCCCGAGACGTGCTTGAGTGGATTTCAACTGTGTCCACCATGTTTATGCTTTATTGCGAAATCGCATTGTGAGAACAGGAACACAACGGTCCATTGGGACGTGTTTGAATTCTAGGATTTCTTCAACCGTGACGATCCAATCGAGAAGTTCTTCAGAGGAGGAATCGCCATGGAACTCCGGAATCTCTGTTTTAAATCCTTTTTCCCATTGAAAACCTTCTTCGACTCTCAAACCAGCATCACGAGCCAATGCTTGGCTATTACGGAGATGGGAAAAAGGATTTTCAGCAACAAAGTTCTCATCTCTCTCGTCTTCTCCATTTGTGTCGTCATCTTGAATGTTGCCGGCGATATTAACAGGGGGTGGCAGTGTGTTTTGTTGAATGTTGAGGTTCTGAAGGACAGCGGTGATGTTTTGCATCTGAGATTGGAGCTCAACAATTGCATCACGGGTGATTTCTGCTTCGGTTCGAACAGGTGCTCGTCGGGTTCTTGCCATGGTGAATGGAAAAAAAAATTCGAGGAGCGTAGCAAAGTTCTGATACCAACCTGGCGCAGCGTATCAACAATAACTCAGCTCAAATCTAGAGATTTAGATTAAACCTCTAGAGACATGACTTCTTGTATCGAATAATTTAATCAAATTCAATGCAAGGCTCTCGTATTGATGATAGAATCAAATCAATGCAAGGCTTTAGAGAAAACTCTAGTTTATTATCTTTCGAAAACTGAATATTAAAGCCAACTTACAATGCCTTATATAGGTCTTAAGAGACGGTTTATAATAACCTAAGTTTCACAAAAATAGAAAATCTAAGAACAAAAAATCATAACAAGAAAAGGAAATCTAATAAAGCCGACATATGAAAATAGTTTTTTGGCGGTGAAGGTATTATGACGATGCATCACTTATCATCTCCTAAAAACATTCCTTGTAGTACTTCAGCCAAGTTTTCATCCATCAGAAGTAAAACAAAACTTTTGTTCGTCGAGTGTTGAGTTACTAGAGCTTTGAGTAAAAATAAGTAGAGACGGTATCATAAACCCTAAATAAACATATATCTTCCTAGATTTGAAAAAAAAAAATCTAAGATTCTCGAAATATTCCATACAAATTTTTAAAATTTTCCAAATTTATCCAAATCGCAACAGAAATATACTCCTCTAAAAAGACACTACTATTTTAAACTTACTTTTGTTAATATGATTTAATCTGATTCGATATTATCATGATTTAGGAAAGAATAATATAATAAAGGACCACACGAAGTTACAAGTTGACGAAATTGGCCCATTTAACTGTGTTATTCTTTTATTAATATAGTAAAATAAGTCCTTGACTTCACATATTCGTCACAAAGCTGACGACGTATTTCCTCTGTGCTCTTATCTTCCTAACCAAAACGTTAATATATTCATATTACGTTGCCTGCTTAGTGAAGTAGCCGTTGGCTATGTAGCACTAATAAATTAATAATTATGAGATTTGTTAATATATATATATATATATACTAGTAGTAGACTAGTAGAGTACATGCATATATATCATTTTAAGAATATCTTAATACTTGTACGTAATAGAATAGAATATAAACACCGACAATTTTGTTCAACTTATAGCCTACTAAGAAGCCCGTAGGCTGTTTTAATCATCGAAAACGATTAGTCAATTATCCACTAAAACATTTACAAAAAGAAATACTTTTCGTATACGATACTTCACAACATTATAAGGTCATCAACAGCACAACTTTTTTTTCTTCTTGTCACAGATCAACAGCAGAAATAAATTAAAGATTTCCCTTCCTCCCCACACCCCCCAAAAAAAAAAAAAAATCAAGAACATTCAGCTAAGAATGAGTAATTTAACCATACGTATAGGAAACTGTATGTATTACTAAACTTCGTAAGAAATTTCAGGATATGTCCTAGTTTGTTAGATATACACTTTCTTGATTGGCTCTTGCATACTTCATTGATTAACTAAGATTATGAATACTGAAATGCATTGTGGTAATAATAACCTATCAAAAGAAACTATTTACATAATTGATACAGTTATGTACTCCCTCCGTTTCATTATAAGTGTCACTTTAGATTTTTGCAAACGGATTAAGAAAACAATTAATTTTGCATATTTTCTATATAAAAACACAATTACCTATACATATAACCATATTTCAACCAATAGAAAAATAAACTGCAGCATAAAATTAATAAATTTTGCATCGAAAGTCGAAAACGACATTTATTTTGTAACAAAAAAATTTTTCTAAAACGACACTTAATATGAAACGGAGGGAGTATAATTTACGTAGTTTGCTAGGAATAAATTTAATTGACGGGGTAGGTGACTCTGAATGAATAATAAACAAGACGACGACCAAAGAGGAAAACAGAAAACGAGTGAGAAGTTTCAATGGAAACCACTTTCTGATCATGACGTGCGATAGGCAATAGGGAAACTACATCATTAGTTCACTTTTGTATCAATCAAATACGTAGTAGATAGTTTCATGGCAAGTCAGTCAAGGGATCCAAAGCATACCCGAGAACTCATTGCAACTCGCAAACAGAAGCAGTGTGGAGTTTTTACGGATGTTTTAAGTTTTTGGAGCAGCTTGGATTTAATCAGAGAATTAAAAGTAAAATTGCTTTTATCCAAAAGCTAATGTTGTGCTCTGGAAACAATACCTGGTATCTCATATTTACCAATACAGAAAAACACAACACTTGGTCTTTCTTGCTTCATTCCACTGCGCCTATTCCATCAACTCTTTTAATTTCAACAAGACACTGTTGAAAAACACAGCAATTAGAGATCCGATAACCTCCAGGCAAGATGAAACCATTATTACAAAAAAGTAAATAATGTGTACTACCTCTTATCAAGGGAGGGTATTATCTCTTGGACAGCAGAAAGTGTGATGGACTCATCTGACTTCCCTTGCAACGGTGAAGCTTGCTTTTCTTCACTCACTGAAACATATGCAGACATTAACACTAGTAGAATGAACACTTATGAGGAGAAAAGCTGTTTGCTTACCCTCACTTTGTACATCTTCTTGACGCCTGGATTCTCCTCTAAGATATGAACGTTGATCCACTTCTATGTCTAGGCCTTCTTGGTCTGCAAATTTCTCAAGTAAGTGTCCTATTAGGTTATAAGCAACCAAGCTTGTGTCGTCACAGATTTCTTGGACTGCGAGGTATTGGTTCTTCTTTCTTTTGATTGGATTCTGCGCACAATGATCATCACTCTTTATGTTTTCAACAGAATATAATGAACGAGGGCTAATCTGGTCAATATCCCTCCAAGCCTTGGTCGTACCTATGTCACTGACAGGTGTAGATTTATTGGACGTGGGAGTCGCAAAGAGAGACATAGGATGAGCTCTTGTAATACTCTCTGTCAGGTCCCTTATAACGAGACAAGAGCTGCTATGATGCTGGTCTGAAGAAGAGCATTCTGCACCAGCTTCGTCTTTATCCGGATCAGAGGTATCCAAAGCATTGTCTTGACTGTAATCATCATCACTGTCTTCTAGCTCCTCCATATAAGCATCACCAAAGTCCTGATCAAGCTCATATTCTGGTATACATTGCCAAACTATTTGCTTCACTTGAGCACTCACATTTAATATACACTCTGTCTCTTCCTCAATTGCTTCCCCTGGAAATACTCTATGGTCTAAAGAAGTCCGCGTACCCTTGTTGACCAATGAAAGAGCGTTTGTCAAAGACATTGGAATGACATCCATGTCACAGCACTCAAACAGACATTCAATCAGCATTCTCTCGACCGCTGATCTTAAGCTGTGATTTGATACTTGGGCGGCTTTTGGGTCTAAGATAAGACCCACTCTTTCAAACGCAGCATCAATCCTGGCCCCACGGAGTAACCAAACTGCCTTCACTATCTCGTTCTGCAACTTCTTTGTTTCTGGTGAGAAATGGAAAAAATCTGTGGGAGTTTTGTCGTTGTAGCCAGGACTTAACTTAAGTGATAAATCTACTAATGACATTGCCTTAGCCAATGGCTCCTGCAGTTTATCATCTGCAGAGAGCATCTTCTGGCTAGCTTGCTTCACTTGGTTTATCAGATTCATTTTCTTTTTTTCACCCATTTTATTATTTGGTTCCAACCGAGGTATGGTAACTGAACCTTCAAGTTTCCTTTTCATTGCAAGTAGAGTCTGAGTCGACAACTTATCTAGCTCATCAAGTACCTTCAAGGCAGCGTCACGATGAGACTGAAACATGGTGCAATGTTTCCGGAAGTTTCCAGGATCACTAAGAGCTTGATGCAACTGCTCAACAATGTCGTCTCTTCTTCTCAAATCAGATTCTCTGATAATCTGTTTCATTTTAGGCCGAGTCTTGTCAAACGAAGTAGAGCCTCCAGTGATGATCTTTACAAGGAGAGATAGACCCTCATTCGTCAAAGAATCAAGATACATGCTAAGCCTTGTAACAAGGTCTTTATTACAGAACTTGGAGCCCTTTCGTTGAGCCTCTTGGTACTTGCAGAACCCAAATGCTTCTTCTACACGCGACTTTGCTGTCTCGTAGAATAACTGTAAAAGAAGATACATCAAAGGCTGGAGATGTCATTGTAAGAACATCAAGAGAGAGAGAGAGAGATTACATCATCTTCCCTGAGCAAAGATTCAGGGAGGCATCTGTCAAAACAAAACAAAACAAAAAGACTCATCAAAAGTTGTATAATCGAAGCAGAGTATAACTAACCGACATAAATAACTAACTCACTCTGATTCGAGAAACTCAGTCTTTGCTGGAGTGTGATCCTCAAATTCGACAAAATCATTCTCAGGTGTATTAGGCGTATCAAGACCCAACAGCCACCTATTATTATTTTAAATAGACAAGAACTAATAAGTAGAGAGATTGGTTCGAGATGTAATGATTCGAGAAGCATATAACCTTCTCTTGAGTCGAATCCGCTCCTCTTGATCCTTCATCTCTGCAGCTATCGAATCGCAATCATCCTGGAAGAAATCTGAGCTACCCATCGCCAATCTTCTTTTAGGATTAGGGTTTATCAATCATTTGTTTATCTCCACACTCGGTTCGGTTCCCTTCTGTTCAGGTTGGTCGAATTTATAATCGAGAATTTCTTCTTCTTTTTTTTTGGTACGGATTATGTATTATTCGGTTCGGTTTGGTATATATTTAAAATTGGAATCGACTTACAACCAGAAATTTGTTAAATCTGGTTTGGTCTGATTATTTTTTAATAACTATTTTATTTAAATAAAATGTAAAGTTATTTAAAAGTATTAAAGAATAATAGAAATACAACCGATTGCAAATCTAAAATTAGAAAACATTACACTACAAAGGATTAAATCTAAAAAAAAAAAAGCCTTCTCCTAACCCATCTTGCTTCTTCTTATGCAACACCATTTACATTTGGTTATCTTCTTTTTGAAGATATTCTAAATTCTTACTGAAAATTTCTTTGTTGTATAACATTTGACCAGATTCTAAATAAGTTTTATGGATATTTTTTGAGAAAAAAAAACCTAGTTTATTGCTTATTTCAAAAGAAATAGTAATTAGAATTGCCAATTTTCAACGATTCTAACAATATCGTCATACAACAAAGAAATTACATTTCCAGTGCACAACCACACATAACTATTTGAATTACTCTTTAAAAAATTTAAATACATTTGTGGTTTCATCACTTCTGTACCCATAACGATGATACACTATGGTGGTTTCCAGGGAATTTGTTTCCAAAGCAAAATAGTTAGGATAAGTTTATTACCACTTGATCATTGATTCAACATAACTGAATTGAATTTTTTTCGTCGATAATAGCCAAAACTGAGACTAAGTCGGAGATTGCAATGCCGGATTGGAGAATAGGAAAAATAACTATTAATCCACCATAGAAGAAACTCTCACTTGAAAGAGAAGAATAAAAGATAGTAGAAAATATAGATATTGATCATAACTTGATCATATTAGATTTTTGGTTTGATTATTTTGTATCAAGAAATACCTATTGTGAAATAATATAAATAACTAGTTTCACGTATAATAATTTAAAGATAATAAAATATAAGTATATACATTTTCTGTGAAATTTTATACAAAATATGCTGGGAAAATAGTCATTTCATATCTAACATATTATGATATGTTCAATTCATATCTGACTTATATGACTGTGCAAAAACATATATAGATAAATACTTTTGAAAAAAAATAACATGCATATTGTTTAATTTCTGGCGAAATCATACACCAGTCGCCAAATCAGCTGCTACATCATCTAATTTTGCTAACTGGATGCTATGTAAGCTAATTTTTGCTGACGAGGATGCCATGTGTGTAATATTTTTTTTTAAAAATAGCTATTTATAAAAAAATAGAAAATATAAACGTCTATAACTTTTTGACAGCTTATAAATTTTATTATTTAATAAAATTAACAAAACTTAATTAAATAATAACATTTTAATCTTATATAAGAGATATTCGATATAATTTTTCGATCCAATCAATTACTCTTATGTTAATCTTATTATGTGCTTGCATGGAAAATTTTTAGACCAGTTATGTAATCATTCGGATAATTTTGTGTTAAAGATTAGGAGTTTATGATATGTTAATATATTTTTTAAATATAAACAACATGACTAAGAATAATCGAGAGTAACAAAACTGCAATACTAGTATTGAATTTGAATCATTTACAATATAGATACAACTCTTTTTAGGACGATAGTGATAGGATCGAAACATTGTAAAGAATATATCTTATATAATATTAAAATTTTATTATTAATTACCTTTTGTTAATTTACTAAATAATAAAATTTTAAAAGTTGTCAAAAAATTATAAACATTTATATTTTCTGAAAAGTATTTTTATAAAACAACTATTCAAAAAATTGTTATATATGTACTATTTTGTCAAAAAAAATAGCTTACGTAACATACACATGAGCAAAATTGGTAGTTGATGTGACAACTGATGTATGATTTCGCTAAATATATTATTTGAATTTTTCGAAAGTACATGTATTTTTTGTATATGCATGATTCTAGAAAAACAGGTAAATCGGTTGTATCCACATAACAATCTTCTAAAAAAATTTATATGTAAATTTTTACGTCTATCTATAAACGTCTTTATATTGTTTATTAATCAGATTTTATTTTAAAAATTAAAGATATTGTCGATGCTTATTAACTAACATTACATTGTTATAAATATGTTTATGATAATTTTTATATATTTTCTATTTGAATGACATCAAAATTAATCTATATGTGCAATGTTGAACTTTTCTTTGTATTTACTAAATTTTTGCAAGGAAAATATGATTATTATATACTTATTTTATGCATATTTCAAATGCTCTTAATTAACTCTTTTAAATGTTTTATCTGATAATATTATGTTTAGATTTATGTTTTAGTCATAATATTTTTCTGAAATTTAAATAATAGTATTTTTTTGTTAGATATAAAAAGGGGATATATATATATATAATTTTAGACATTTTAAGTAATATTTTATTTATGAAGATAAAATAGAAATCTAAAATATTAGATATATCTTTTACTTAATCTAGTTACAATATAAATTAATGGCATGACTATGATGTTTTATTACTTCTCATATATGTTTTCTTAATTTTTAGAAGTTTATCAAAATTTCTTTGTTTTTAGTTTATTGATTAATATTCTTAGATAGTATAGTCTTGAGTTGACGACTTTATAATAATAATTTTCATATTTTTATTTTATTGTTGATGATTACTCTAATGTTAATATCAATTATTATATATTATTAAAAATATTAGCTAATTTATTTGGTGAACCTCTTAATTTTTTTTTGTGTTTTCATATAGTTAAATAACACTGTTCTTCAAATATCTTTGTGAGAGAACTAGTGTGGATCATTTTAAATTTTATGTGTTATGTTAATTGCTTTAATTAATAAAGTTTCCTAGGCATGGATTATAACTTTGGGTGTTTTGGACATATGACCCAAAATTTCAAATTAACTCTAAAAGTAACCCGAGTTTTTTTTTTTGAAAATTTCATTTGCCTTATTCACCTTAGAAGTTTGAGTTATTCACGAAAATTTCATTATATTTTTAGTTTTTTTTCAAAAATGAGTGTTTTACTACTCTATCATCCTCATTTTCACCAAGTATTTACAATATTGTCATTGCCATCAATACACTAACCACCATGAACAACCATTTGAAACTCTTAATACACCAAGAATTTGATTTTTTTTTTCTCTCCTTATCTCATTTCCTATGCACATAAATCACATCTTTTTCACTTTCTCTCTAAATTCATCCCAAAATAACCAAGATTTTAATTCCCTACATTGTAAGTTTCATAGAGATATTGAAGTCATGATCCTTGGTCATTAATGAGTGGTCACTTTTGTGGTGAAGTTTTGTGTGTTTGGAGAATGTAAACAAGTTATCTCACAATTTCAATGTATGAAATCATTTTTTTTCAGATTTGTTCGTGAATAATACTTCTCTAGAAGTCTTCTCAATCGAGAATAATTCTAGACATTTCTTGTGGTCAATGTATATGTTACTTTTGCAATTAAATTTTTGTGTGTGTTTTAATAGAAGAATTTCCTAGAAGTCTTCTAACTTTTCTTTGTTAAAAAAACCGTTAAGACTTATCGAGAAGTGTTCTCGGATAAACAGATTAGTTTTGCAATTGACCAAAGTTTTTCAGAAATTTAATTTTTATAGAAGACTTCCGAAGAAGTCTTCTTTACTGTTAAATTAAGTCTTTCCACGGTCGTAAGAAGTCTGCGTCGATTATTTTTTCAATTGAAATTGATAGTAAAACGTTTATTAATGAGAAGACTTTTTAGTATTAATATTAAGAAGTCTTCCCGAGAAGACTTCTTGAGAAGTCTTATATGAGAAGACTTCTTGAGAAGTCTTATGCGAGAAGACTTCTTGAATTGAACTTTGTTCAATCGAGAAGTCTTCTCAAATTTTATTTTGGGTTTGTGGTCAAACCTTTGGTTATGAGAGAAGAATCCAAAAGTATTCTAGAGAAGTCTTCTAAGAAAAAATCAAATATCTACAGAACTTTGGTCAATTGCAAAACTAACCTGATTACCAGAAAAGACTTTTTTTAGAAATCTTCTCTGGTATTTTCGAGGATTTTTGAAATTTAAAAGTAACTCAATATTTAGAAAGGAAGACTTCTTAAGATGTCAGTTGTAGAGTAGAATTCTCAAGAAATCTTCCTTTGTAAATATACAATTGCAAAAATGACCTAAATGGAAGACTTTCGTAGAAGTCTTCTCAAAAAGACTTCTTAGAAAATCTTCTCAAACAAGACTCCATAAGAAGACTTATACGTCAATGTTTGATAAACTTTCATTTTCTATACAATTAAAATGACTTTTTAATACTCTCTTATTAATTCATGTATATTAGTCAATATTGGGTCTCCTAGATGAAATTCATATTTGTTGATAATTATGAGATTTCAAATATTAATATTTACTAATGTTTCTAGCTAATTTGAGGAGATTTCTTAAGAAGTATACTGAGAGAAGACTTCTGAAGAGTTACTTAACACTCTTGAAAATCTAATGTAGAAGACTTCAAGTTTTCTACGTTGGATTTTCAGTGAAGTCTTCTACATTGGATTTTCAAGAGTATTAAGTAACTTCAAAGTATGTTTTTTAATTTTCAAAAGTATTAAGTAACTTCAAGAATATCAAGTCATGTGGTTTAATGTGTCTTCTTAGATCATAAGATATCATTTTTAAATTTCACGAGATTTAAAATATCAACTTTCACTTAAAATTCAATTTTGTTCTTTTTTATTTTGAGTAAGTTTTCTTGAGAAATATTCTCTCTTAGTTTTAGTAATTTTGACTAAGTTTTTGTGTTTTTGTGTTTGTTATGAGTGGGTAAATTGGTAAAAAAATCTTAGTATTTTGTATCAATAACTTCAATAATATCAAGTAATTTTGGCAACACATAAACATATTTTCTAAATTCTTTTGATTAAGATCTCTTCAAGTTTACAAAGAATTCACAACTAAAATAATACACATACAAAACATAAAACAGACCATAAAAAAAACTATTACACATGGAGCTAGATATCATTACACAACATAGATAACCTTGGACTCCACTGACATCATCCATTTGTACCATATTGGGCAGAAGATTTCGGAAGACTTCCTGAAGACTTCGTAGGAAGTCTTCTAGTATAAAATATATTAGAAGACTTCCAAGAAGTCTTCCGAGAGTCTTCCAATAGTCTTTTCAGAAATCTTTTAAAAGCTGACTTAGATCTGAAAAATCTACATATTCAAAAGCTTTCAAATGGCTTCAAAACAAAGAAAACTTCAAACATAATTTTTAATGCTTAAATAATAAACAAAACAGTCACATTAGGTTGAATTTGTAACATTTTAGAAGCTAATATACAAAACACACAAAATACATAGCCAAAATTTGTACTATTTTGGACAGAAGACTTCGAAAGACTTCATGAAGACTTCGTGGAAAGTCTTTTAGCATAAAATCCATAAAAAGACTTCCAAATAAGTCCTTCAAAAAAATCTTTTGAGAGTCTTCGGAGAGTTTCCAAGAGTCTTCTGAGAATTTTTCTAAAGTTTGACTCAGATCTGAAATTTTTTACATATTTAAAAACATAAAAATTTCAAAACAGAAAAAATTCAAAAAAATATGCTTAAATAATAAACAAACAGTCCCATCAAATTGAATCCTATAATTTTTTAGAATCTAATATAAAACACACACAATACGTATCCAAAATTTGTACCATTTTGGGTAGAAGACTTCAGAAGACTTCTAGAAGACTTCGTGGGAAGTCTTCTATCATAAAATGCATTAGAAGACTTCCCAAGAAGTCTTACGAGAAGTCTTCTAAAAATATTCTGAGAAGTTTTTAGTCTGTCTCAAATCTAAAATCACTTGCAAATTCAAAAACATTCAAATGGTTTCAAAACAGAGAACAACTTCAAAAATAAAATAAAAGATGCTTAAATAATAAATAAAACAATCACATTAAGTTGAATCTATGGCTTTTTAGAATCTAACATATAAGACACACAAAAATACATATCCAAAATTTATAGATCTACCTTTGAAATAGTGAAAGATGAGAACCATGTATTGAAAAACCTGCAAAAAGAAGATAAATTAATGACTAGACATAAGAAAGAAATTAGAAATGGATGCAGAGCTTGGTATTTTGATGTTCAAAGAGACTAAAAAGAGACTCGAGAGTTTTAGAGTGAGAAACATTATCTTTTTTGTTGCAGCCATTTGAAAAGAAGAAAGAGAATGTATAAAAAATTTATATATGGAGACAAAATTTTCAATTAGGTTGAATATTTTCGATATAGAAGACCCAAGAATTCTTCTACAACCTAAAATCAAATAACTAACTAGGTAGCAAAAAAACATTTCACTAAACTTAAATTCACTTCTAAAGTGTTTAATATACATAAAACAAAACATATATATGTCAAATATAATTGTTTTTAAGTTAAGATTAAGTTTACATCATTTAGAATGTTTATATTTACATGATTTTGTTTTTTTTTCTCTATCAAAATATATTTTATCAATTTTATAAATTATTTTTAAGATTTAATACATGAGAAGACTTCTTGAAGACTTCGCTTCAGACGGGAAGCCTAAATTCTACTAAAATTTAGGAGGGAAACCTAAATTCTACTAAAGTTTAGGTGGGAACGTGTCATAAACTTCTTGGGAAGTCTTTTGAAGTCTTGCAAACCCTAACCTAATTAAATAACTAACTAAGTAGCAAAAAAAATAATTCATTAAACTTAAAATAAACTTATAAAGTGTTTAATATACACAAAACTAAACATATATAGATTAATTTTTTTTCCAAAATCTAACTCTAAATACAAACAATACTATTACATATGTTGCCAAACCATAATCCAAAGATTATCATGACAAAATCTACATTCACTCATCTATGTTGAAAACAATTCAATTTTAGTTAATCTAAATTTACATCATTTACAAATGTCTATAATTAGGGAAAATTACATTTATACCACAAGTTTCATACCACTTTTCAAATTTACCATTAATGAATAACTATTTTCAAAAATACCCTGAATTTATGATAAAAATAGACTAAACTAATTTTTCTAAATATTTATAAAACATTTAGAAACATAACCCCACCCCTTTAACACTAAATCCTAAACAACAATCATTAAAGTGTAAACTCAAATGTTAATATATTTTTGATAGAGGGTATTCTTGAAAAGAGGTACGTAACTTGTGGTATTCTTAGCAATTTCTCTGATAATTTATTTTTTTCCTATTAAAATATATTTTATAAAATTTCTGAATTATTTTAAGATCTAATACATGAGAAAACTTCTGAAAGACTTATGGAAGACTTCGCATTAGGCGGGAAACCTAAATTCTTAAATTAATGATTAGGCGGTAAACCTAAATTCTACTAAAATTTAAGCAGGAAATGATAGACGTTGTTGTGAAGTTTTCTAGAAAGTCTTCTAGTGCATTATATTTTAGAAGACTTCTTGGGAAGTCTTCCAAACCCCTATAATCAAATAAGTAAGCAAGAACACTTTCTTTAAACTTGAAAAAAACTTAGAAAATGTTTTAAAATCAAGTTATTAGATAGTTACTAACACATATTTGTCAAATTAAAAATAAAATAAAATATAAGATAAGATTTCAAAATCAAACACTAAAAATACCAACAATACTACAACATATGTTACCAAAACCTAAACAAAAGACTATCATGACTCAATCTACATTCACTCATCTATGTTGAAAACAATTCAATTTTAGTAAATATAAATTTACATCATTTATAAATGTTTATAGTTACATGATTTCAATTTTCCCTATATAAATATTTTTATAAAAAAATTAAATTATTTTTTAATTTTACTTTAAGAGACTACTTGTAGGGAAATCTTCTCACGCGGGGGGGTTATAATGGTAAAATGTAATACATGTTTTTTGTTTGGTCATAAGGAGTTTGTTGTAATTTTACTATCTTTTTAGGTTACTTTTGCATTTGATTGAATTTGGGATACACTTTTGTATTTAAAATCAATTTTTTTTGCATATTTGACAAATTATCCTATAAATTTTATTAGTGAAGTACATTAAATACTTATGAATAGTCAACATGTACTTTACTTTATCTTTAATAACCTTATTTGAAGTATTTTTATCACTGAATTACATTAAAGTATTTTTGTAGTTTTGTATTGATTCTCATTTTATTTTTAGATACATGATTATTTGAAATGTTTTTAATTTATTTTATAAAAAAATTATTTCTTTAAAAAGAAAATTTTCCTTTTTTGTTAGTTAAAATTTTATGTTTTTGAATATTTTGATTATATATCAAGTTAATTATGTTTGATAAAAAAAATTTACTTTATTTAATTTTTAATTATTCTAAGAGAGATAATTTTCTGAAATTTTATATTTAAAAATATCAAATTACAATGATGATTTATTATATTATTAATGATATATGTAAATTCTATGCGAACACTTTAGAAAATATATAGCCTCAACTTTGAAATCATATGTGGTTTACATTCATATTGTCTTTATCATATGAAATTCTTATATTATATTATTTTATGTTAGTTAAATTTTGATAATCTTTCAAAGATTTAGTTATTATATCAAACTGAGTTATTTAATGATTTTTCCATTTTTTACTAAATTTAATATTGATTTATTTTTAGTTTGAAATAAAAAAATTAAAAAAAAATTCTTTAAATTTTTTAAATAATAAATAAAATGGTAATTTGTTGATGCTTTAAAATAATATGTGAACATTCTCAATGATTTATTTTATCAACTTATATATATTACTTCATCCTTTTCAAATTATATGATGTTTTAAAAAGTTTATGTTGTTTCAAAATATAAGATGTTTTGAGATTTTAAGGTATTTTTTGAAGTTTTAAGGTTAATTTTAACTTTATTGAAAAATGTTCAACCAATTAAATTTTACAGTCTTATTTATAATTGGTTGAATGATTTTAAGATTATATTTTTAAAAATACATTCTAGAAAAATCTAAATATCTTAATTTTTGTGTGGTAAGCTAAAACATCATGTATTATGAAACGGAGGGAGTATGATATTTGTGAATTTTCAATAAAATATAACTTAAACTTTGAATACCACGTGGTTTTAGATTTATATAGTTATAGCTGGTTCAAAATCTTGAAAATTTTAAATTAATTATTTTTTTTTAGTTATTTATGTCAATTTTTTAAAATATCTTATATATTAAGTTAATTTTATATATTACTTTTTAAGTTAATCTTATTTGATATTGATTTATATTTTATTTTATAATAATTGTGTCAGTAATTTTGATATTTTCATAAATATTAAATTAAAAAATATATCGGCATACTTTTCTTGGTTTTTAAAATAATACATAGACATTCTCGATGATTTATAGCATTAACTTAAACATAGTATTTGCTAGTTGTGAATATTTTCAAAAGTCAATAAACTAAATTTGAAAATCACGTTTTAAATTTTTTATAAAGTTATTATTGTTTGAAAGTCTGTATTTTTAAATTAGTTATTATTTTTGTTAGTTATTATTAGTTTAATTTTGAAAAATCTGTTATACATCATGTTAACTTATATCTAATGTTTTACTTTTTGTAAGTTTACTTTATTTGATATAGATTTCTATTTTATTTTGAAATAAATAAAAAAATTGGAAGTGTTAACATTTATAGAAAATAATAAGTTAAAATGATTTGTCATATTTTAATTAGAGCTTTTAAATTATATATGAACGCCTACAATAATTTATAAACTTATCTAATGTATGCTTGAAAGTTTTAATCTCTCTTTGGACATAGGAAACAAAGTCTCGGTGAACAATCTTGTTTTCTTGTGTGTTAAGATTTTTCGATCTCGTATACAAACAAACAACGAACATATTAGCAGTTGAACGAATCGTAATCCTAAGCTAAGATCAAGATAAAACACTAACACGCTTCATAGTTGCATCTGTTTATATGTGTGTGTAATTTTTTGCAGATCAAACTCATCAGTCATCATAGCTAATTTGTGATACATTAAAGAGAGCTTATTTATTATTATTATTTTCTCTTTTACACGATTCATAACCAAATAGCCACACTACGCAGAGTAACGCGACTTTGTGGAGTCGAACTCCGGTGGAGATGAACCTTTAACCACTTGATTAAAATCACTTCCCGATCCTGCTTTAGTTATTATAATTTAAGACAATGAGAAAGTAAAATGAAACACTGAGAATAATAACCACATATAAAAAAAAGGGAAACTTAACCAGTTCCTCCAAGAAGATCCTTAAGCCTTTTAATCTCCGCATCACTAAGGAACGATGTGGCTGCAATGAGTTCTGAAGGTAAATCGTTGGAAAACAGAGCACTCGGTACAATCTGTACCCCAGGGGAGGAGCTTCCAAGTGCACCAAAGGCCAAGGCAGGACCTTTCCCAATATTAACCAAAAAATGAAGAAGCCCTTGAGGGAACACGATAGCATCACCTTCCTCGAGAGTCTTTAAGTAAACTTTGTTAGTAGAGGATATAAATCCTCCTGAAAGAGATCCTTTTATGACTAAAAGGATCTCAGATGCACCATGATGAGTGTGAAGAGGGACGACACCACCAACAGCTAAGTCAACACGAGCCATTGAGATGCCAAGTCCATTGATTCCAGCGAACTCAGGCGCAAAGGCCGTAGTCACTGCGGCTTTCATGAGGTTTGTAGTGTTTCCGGCTTTTGCGAGACCGGAGAATACAAAGTCATTCTCGGTGACCTGTTCAGGGTTCTTACAAGAGTACCCTGATGGGCTCTGAGGACCCTTTGGATCAGCTACACAAAAGTCTTGAACAGAGGCAAAAGAGATGGATGAAATCAAGGAGATGATGAAGAAAATATGAATTGTCATTTTCATCTTTTGATAAGTTTTAGGTAAGAGTCGTATGGTTTTTATAGATAGAGACTATTGATATGGTTTGCAAAGCCAAGAAGACCTTTTCAAGCATTAACTGCATGCATGCGAACTTTAGGTGTGACAGAAAAAAACCCACGTGGTGTGATAGATTTTTGTCAGCATAGATGGCAAATTTTTACGTGATCATTTATTTTCAGTATGATACATTGCTTTCAAAAAAAAAACTCTTGAACATACGTAAAATTAATCAATAACTGCTAGTTGGTATACTTATATACACGTGTCAAAAATTCTTATTTAAAAGTCTTAAAATACAAGCAAAAAAAAACAAACTGATTTCTATTCACAAAGTTTTAATTAAGAAATAAGATACAATATCAGGTGTTTTGCTAAAGTGACTCAAAATTTGAAGTTAAATGCAAAACTCACCAATAATTTTTTTGGAATTTTCATTTTGTCTTATTCATCCTAAATTTTTGAGTTATTCACGAAAATGCCATTGTTTATTTATTTTTTCTTTTTTAAATGAGTGTTTTACTCTATCATCATCACCTTCATCAAATATTTACAATATTGTCATTACCATCAATACACCAACCACCATAAACAACCAATTTGAAGCTCTTAATGCACAAAAAATCGTTTTTTTTTTCTCATTTGTTATTCACACAAACCACATCTCATTCATTTTCTCTCAAAATTCATCCAAAAACTCAAGATTTTGATTTCAAACTTTGTAAGGTTCATAAAGATATTGAAACTAATGATTCTTGGTCGTTAATGAGTTTGTAGCATTTTTGGTGAAGTTTTGTGAGTTTATAGAAGCTAAACAAGTCATCTCACAGATTCAAGATATGAAATTAATTTTTTTTTCCAGATTTGTTCGTGAAGAAGACTTCTCTCTTCTGGTCAATGAATAAATTAGTTTTGCAATTAATTTTTCTTGGTTTTTTGTAGAACACTTCTCTAGAAGTCTTCTACATTTCCTTTGTTTAACAAAAAAAAAACAAGGAGAACTGAGAAGTCTTCTCGGATAAACATATTAATTTTGCAATTAACCAAAATTTTGTCAGAAATTTGACTTTTTATAGAAAACTTCCCAGAGACTTCTACGGAACTCTTCTTTACTGTTTAATGAAGTCTTTTTCGTGAGTTATTTTTGCAATTGACAATTAATACTAAAAAAATATTATTTACGGAAAGACTTCTTGAGAAGTCTTCTCAAATTCTATTCCTGGTTTTTGGTTCCCAAGAAGTCTTCTCTGGAAAACTCAAATATAGTCAATTGCAAAAGTAACCTAGGAAGATTTATTGAGACACTGAGAAAACTTCATGTGAACGTATATATAAAGTCTAATTTTTAAAAAACTTTGGTCAATTGTAAAACTAACATTTTTAGCATAGAAGACTTCTCTGAGATTTTTGAAAAAAATTCAAATTCAAAAGTAAGCCAATATTTACAAATGAAAACTTCTTAAGATGTCTTCTATAGAGTAGAATTCTTAAGAAGTCTTCCTTCATAAATTTGCAATTGCAAAAATGACTTAAACAGAAGAGTTCTTAAGAAATTTTCTCTTAGAATACTTCCTAAGAAGTCTTTTGTATGAGAAAACTTCCTAAAAAGTCTGCTACGTCAATTTTTATGTTATAGTTCTCAAAACATAAAATGAATTTTGCTTTTTTCTTGTTAATTCATGTGTATTAGTCAATATTGGGTCTCTTGAGTGAAATTCATAACTTAATTTGTGATAATTATGAGGTTACAAACATTCATGTTTATTAACGTTTCTAGATAAACTAAGAAGACTTATAGATAAGTCTTCCGTGATAAGACTTATAGGGAAGTCTTCATGAAAATTTTCTACGTTCGTTTTTGTAAAATTTGTTAAGTAACTTCAATATATATTTTATAAATTTTAAAAGTGTCAAGTAACTTCAACAATATCAAGTCATGTGGTTTAATGTGTCTTATTATTTCTTAATATATACTTTTTTATTTTTTTGAAATTTAAAATTGCATTTTTCACTTAAAATTTAAGTTTTCCGCTTAAATTTTCATTTCTCGCTTAAATTTCCGGCTTTCGAGAAGACTTCTCCAGAAGTCTTCTGAGAGAAGGCTTAACTTTTTCTAGTGAGACTTATGTATTGTTTGTTCTTTGATGAATTTGACTAAGTTTTCTTGAGAAGTCTTTTCTCTTATTTTGTAATAAATTGACTAAATTAAAAAAAAATATGTTGCTTTAGGTAGTATGGTTAAAATGTTTTTTGTTATGAAATTCCAATAATGTCAAGCACTTTTGAAAAATAAAATAAAATATTGTAGACATCAACATATTTACTAATTATTTTCATTAACATCTTTTCAAATTTACAAAATAATTCATAATTAAAAGAGTACACAAAATAATCATTAAACATACCTTAAACAAAAAAAATACAAAATTATCATTAATATCTTCGTGGGATACTTCAAGAAGTCTTCTAGAAGTCTTCCATGAGTCTTCCGAAGTCTTCATGAGAGACTTCTGGAAGACTTTTAGACGACTTGTGGAAGAAGAAAGTCTTCTAAAAGTCTTTCACAAGTCTTGTTGAAGTTTTCCACAAGTCTTGTTAAAGCCTTCCAAGAAGTCTTCATGAAGTTTTCTAAGAAGTCTTCTAAAATTTAAGCAGGAAGTCTTCATGAAGTTTTCCAGAAGTCTTCCACGAGTTTTCCGAAGTCTTCCAGAAGTCTTCCCAAGTCTTCCCAAGTCTTTATAAGTATTCTTTTCTTCTCCTTCATACCAAAAAGAGAAGATCAGATTCTTAACTAAATAATACTATCAAAAATAAAAGAGGAATAAAAAAGGTCAAACTTTTAAACTTGTTAGTGCCTCTAGAGGTTTCACCTACATAAAATGTTGTGTTATCTTCTTCTCATTCATACCAAAAAGAAAAATACAGACCTTTAACCATTGAACACTATCACAAACACAAAAGAAGACTAAAAAAGGTCATACATTTAACCTTGTTACAGTAAGTTGAATATACAACTTTTTAGAATCTAGCATATAAAATACACCAAAAATACATTAGTCAAAATTTATATATCTATCTTTAAATGAGTGAAAGATGAGATTCATGTAATGAAAAATATGCAAAAATAAGATAAATTAATGAGAATACATAAGAGAAAAATGAGAAATGAATATAAAGTTAGGTGTTTTCAAGTCTAAAGAGATTAGAGATAGGTTGAAGAGTTTTAGAGTAAGAAACATTACATTTTTGTTGCAGCCATTTGAGAGAAAGAAAGAGAATTTGTAATTTTTCTTTATATATGGAGACAACAATTCCAATTAGGTTAAATATTTTCGATATAGAAGACTTCCCGAGAAGCCTTCTAAGAGACGACTTCCCAAATTATAAAGTCTTCTAAAAATCTTCCAAAACCCTATAATTTAATACATAAGAAGACTTGTGGAAGACTTCACATTAGGCGGAAAAAAAACTTATCATCTTATTATGAGAAGACTTCGACTTCTAGAGAAGTCTTTTCGGAGTCTTCCAAGAAGTCTTCCAATAGTTAGAAGACTTCTTGAGAAGTCTTCTCTGAGTCTTCTGGGAAGTCTTCCAGGAGTTAGAAGACTTCTCGGGAAGTCTTTTGGAAGCCTTCCGAAACCATTAAATCAATTAACTAAGCAAAAAACACTTCCTTAAACATAATACAAACTTAGAAAGTGTTTAAAATCATCTTATTAGAGAATCACTAACACATATTCGTCAAATTCAAAAAATAAAAAGTTAAAAAGATAAGATTTCAAAATCTACCCCTAAAACTACCTACAATATTGTAACATATGTTACTAAAACCTAAACTAGTGACTATCATGACTCATCCTACATTAAATCATCTAGGTTGAGAACAATTCAATTTTAGTTGATATAAATTTAAATCATTTACAAATGTTTGTGGTTACATGATATTTATTTTCCCCCATATAAATATTTTTATAAATTTTATAAATTATTTTTAAGATTTATTGTTTGAGAATACTTCTAGAGAAGTATTCCGAAGAGGACTTATAGGTAAGTTTTCTCAGAGAAGACTTCTGGAAGACTTTTGGAAGACTACTCGAAGACTTCACCATTAGGCGAGAATTTGAATTTCACTAAAATTCAAGCGGGGAAATTGTAGACTTTTGATTCCATGGAGTCTTTTACTGCATTATATGTTAGAAGACTTCCGAGGAAGTCTTCTGAAACCCTAAAATTAATTAACTAACCAAAAATAAACTTCCTTAAATATAAAACAAACTTAGAAAGTGTTTAAAATCATCTTATTAGAAGATCACTAACACATATTTGTCAAATTCAAAAAAAATAAAAAGTTAAAAAGATAATATTTCAAAATCTACCCCTAAAACTACCTACAATACGATAACATATGTTACTAAAACCTAAACCAATGAATATCATGAATCATTCTAAATTAAATCATCTAGGTTGAAAACAATTCAATTTTAGTTGATATAAATTTATATCATTTAAAAATGTTTGTGGTTACATGATTTCTATTTTTCTCCTATATAAATACTTTTTATAAATTTTATAAATTATTTTTTAAGATTTATTGTTTGAGAAGACTTCTAGAAAAGTTTCCCGTAGAAGACTTACAGGAAATTCTTCTCAGAGAAGACTTCTCTTGAAATCTTCTCACGCGAAAAGGTTATTATGGAAAAACTGAATACAATTTTTTTGTTTGATCCTAAGAAGTTTGTTGTATTTTTAATAGTCTTTTGAGTTACTTTTGCATTAGATTGAATTTGTGATACACTTTTGAATTTGATTGAATTTGGAATACAATTTTGCATTTGAAATCAAGTTCTGAGTCATTTTTAACAATTTTCTCTACAATATCTCATGGATTTTTTGTTGATTGATTACTCCACAATACAATATTTCTATCGAGATTACTTCATTTTTATTAACCGAAGTGGCTTTCATGTTGTTTTATTTCTGGTTTTATTTTCATCATTTATAATTTGCGGGTAAATAAATTTAGAGTTAGTGGAAAATTTGGAGATCATTTGATCAAATACTACTTGAAACAAATATTTGAAGAACTGATAAACATTTTATTATAATGCACACAAATTTATTATATATATATATATAAGCTTTTGTTTTAAGTACCCTTAAGGTTTCGCATCTGAAAAATGTACAACGTTGTGATAAGATATGGAAAGGAATGGAGATGAAGAAAAGGAGATTATTGGTGTGGTCCATTTTAAATAAATAGCATGGACGGTTGGACGTTGATGATAGGTGACGGTAGGTGACTAGTTTGTCAAAAAAATTTGGCTCTCACCAACATCTTAAATGGCTGTATAAGTAGCTTGCATAAGGTAAAAGCAAAGATCACCCCAAATCCCAAATCGAAAACAAGAGGAAGAAGAAACCGTGAGATGTAAAAATAAAATTATTTTCGTAAAAACTAAGGGTAATCTTGACTGTAATTGAATTTGAGCGTGAGCTGACAGTTTTGTAATTAATCCGGTTCGAATTTATTGAGTGTAATTCTATTTTATTACAAGTAGAATATTAATCTGTTTACTCACAATATTGCAAGTAACAGGCAATAAATACAAATTTTGAAGTTATTTTGAACATTGTGATTTCTAGAATTTGGTTCATGCATAAGCTTCTAGAATTTGGTTGAAGAAGATGTTGGACTCTTGGTTGGTTTATTAACATAAAAGTAGTTAGTAAAAACTAGATCTTGACTAGCACATATTGTGCAGATATTTATTTTCATTTCATTATAAATATTTTTTATACTAAATAGCATAATATATATTGATAAAATTAAACGTATTATATAATTTTAATATGATACTAGTGGTTGATATGCGCTACGTGCGAGATGTAAAGTATTTTTTGTTTGAATTATATTTTCTTTTGTAAGCAATATTTGTTTGCTTAATGAATTTGCATTTGAATGTTTTGATTTAATTATATATTTTGCAACTGTTTCCAATTTGTGTCTTTTAAGGTTACATTAAAATATCAGTATTGTGTATTCTTAGGTGCGAAGTACATTATAGACTTATAGTTTGCATTTTATAGGTATTTCCTATTTTAGTTTTTTTTTTGTTCTTCATCTTAAATATTTGCTGTGTTATATTTTGATGTTCTGTGGGTATTGTAAAATTTGTTAAGGTAGATTTTCATTTTATGGGTTGAAAATTTTTGGGACCTAATTATGATATTTGTGTAACATATGCTTGTATATGTCGCCCACTACTCATTTTTTCTAAAAATTGGCTTTCTCATTTTCATTAAGCTCGTTGTTTCTTTATGCTATTTGGTGTTTTGGTTGCAAGATGTGTTCCTTTTGTGCTTCAGAGAAAAATCTCTTATATTTAGGATTCCTGTTATTTGTTGGAAAAAAGTTTCCATTATATTAGAAAAAAATAGAAAAACACTTCATTTTGTTCACATATTTTCTTCTTCAGTTCGTGTATATATATACTTTAAGACATCATCAAATGTAATCTGACAAAATCTGTGACGTCTTTAGAGCAGGATTAACGGGGTCTCTTAAGGTGGGGTTCTTAGCTTTTCTAAGAAACGTTTCTTAGTTTTTAACTAAGAAAAGCTAAGAACCGTCTCTTAAATAAGAACTCTAAGAGACGTCTCTTAGCGGGAAAAATGTAAAAAAAAAAAAAAAATTAAAAAGACAAATTTTACGTTAAGAACTCCACCTTAAGAGACCCGGGGTAATCATCGCCTTACATTCTTTAATACTCAGATGAAATGTAATCTGACAAAATTACATTGGCCGATGACTTTCAATAGTAGCTTGTTTTCTCTATGTCTTTCAACAATTCCAGTTTTTAAGAGCATTTTCACACTACGCTGGCATGTAATATAAACACAGTATTAGTAAATGAAGGAATAATTTTTTACATATTAACTGCAACAAAATAAAATAGCATCAGCTGAAAGCATCGCAAGAAGGTTGCTAAGACAATTTAACTAGACAATCTTAATCATGTTTTATATCTTAACACTGTGAAATCATTTATTTAGGATGCAATAAAATAATGAATGCCAATACCAAAAAATTCCAGCTTCTAAAACTTTCAATGTTCGGACTTGAGCTTTCTGAAAGACTGCAAGTATTATTAACAATATATTTCTTATATAGCAATAGAAATTTGCGAAAAATCATATTTTCAAATGCCAAGAAAGATCTACTGGTGTATAATGACTTTGATATATAACCATATTTTATGGCTTACTTAATTGACTAACTTCTAAATTTCATATCCAAGCTATACTAAGCTATCTAAAACTTGTCATCGTTGGAAATACCTACCTGCATCCAGAGCTTTGATCTTTACGATTTGATATTTTCATGATAGGTTGTATTTAGGAATAATTGTACTCTATGCGTGTTAATTCTGGAAGTATGTGTTTTGAAGTCTCATAAGGCTTTTTTAGGGGAAAATGTTTTTTAAGCCAAAAATACATACATTGTCTCATTTGGATAAAACTAATGTGTAATTGTCTTATTAGGCTAAAACCCTCAGATTTTCCCATTATACCACTATATTAACTTAATTTAAAATTTAAAACTAAGTATATATGTTTTAAAAAAAATTAAAATGAAATTAAATAGAAAAGGGGAAATATCCAAATTATCTTAAACTTAATATGGAACAAAAATTTCCAAAATGAAATTAAATTCTTTTGTGCAAAATTCGACTTTTTCAAATATGAAACAAAAATATTTCCAAATATATTAATAATTGCATTTTCCATATTTTCAGAATTTTTTATACTTATCCGTAGAATCTACATTCTACTATATGTAGAATATAGTTAATAGGTTTGAAATATATTTCTATAGATATTAGATTTTAGAGATGATTGTAGATTGCTTATTCTGCAAATTTTTAGAGTTATAGATTGACATAGAATATGGATTCCAAATATATTTAGATAAATGTTATTTAAGTATATTACTTATTCTAAGCAAAATAGATTCGTAAATAAAACGTGGATCTCAATTCCACCAATCCAACTTTCGTAGAACCCAAAATCTATAATTTGTAGAATAAAATTTAAATATTTATTTAACAAGTCTTAGGTCCTAGAAAAATACCACTACATTGATATAACTATTTCTTGAACTGTTCCTATTTTCATAATTTTTTGGTAATCAAAAATATTTATTTTGATTTATTCCGAAAAATAGAAAATTAATTATAGAAAAAAATGATACAAATTTGGTATTAAACCAAAGGGACAATGTATGTGTTTATTTGGCCTAAAAACAATTTCTCCTCTTTTTTTATGTATTTGTGTTTAGAAATTATTGTACTCAATGGTTTATCCTTTTATTCACGATGGCTCATTTGTTCATTTTTGTTACTGATCGGTACAACCGTATAGCTGCAATAGGTGGCATGGAGACTTTAATGCCTGCCTTACATCGTGTGTACATGACCCAAAGTTCTAATTTCAAAGACCTCTTGCAGGCTTTATAAAGGGTTACCATGAGGGGTGCAAGAACTAAGGCAGAGAAAAGAAGAGTCTTAAGTCCCTGAAGATCATGAATCGCACAACTCTCAAAAGACTACATGACCTTTACTTGTTATCTGCAAAATTAGGATTCATTAGGTGAATGTGATGTGTATACTTTGCTAAATCTTGGATACTTTGATTGTTCCACAAGAATCCAGAGATTTTTATCTACGGTAGTCATTTGTGCAAAAATGTAGCCTATTTGTGAAGAACCTTCTGTCTTATAGAAAATATATGTCATATTGACCAATCAACTCTTAGTTATGGTTACAAAAAATTTCAGTGTTCTTTTGTGATTTCCTAAACACATTATTCCTAAACATTTCAGCTTTATTTTATTCATCTCTTCTTTATTTTGTTGGATACTCTGATTTGTATAAAATAATCGGATGTTTCTAGTCTATTAACATGAGCAATCAGAAAGAATCAGATAAAGAAACTGGCGTGCTCGAAGATGGATTTCTCGATCTCCTCATCCCCTATAGAAGAAGCATTCATCAATTAATATCAGATGATTCCCATATTTGGACAACACAAAAACACACTCAAAATATTATTAACATTTTTTTTTGCTATTGGTTCCAAACCCAAACGTTCAAACACACTGAGACAGATGGTCGAATTAAAGAGCAGTTGAGAAGATACACTATGCGAACTTTTAAAACATGTCAATGACTTTACTTCCCAAGGTGATTCCCAAATACTGCAAAAGACTGTTAGGAAACGCACATGATAAAAAGAAAGTGAATGAGTCAGTAAACAAATATTCAAAAGCTGTAACTTCAGAGATTCATTCACAGGTATGAACTAGACCAAGGATCACTTCTCAAAACCTTACCATCTGTGTATCCATTTTTTACTACCACAGAAGCAATCCCCACTCATTATGGTAAATTTTCAAAAGAAGATCTTTTGCTTTGGTATTTGGCGGATCTGTACACCATAGGAGTACTCTTTGACAAATGCAAACTATTATAGTACTTAACAAAGTGAATTCTGAAAAGCAGAAAGTCACATTACAAATTTTTGTATAAGTGGCTCACATTATTCCACGACGTGAATTGGTGGCAAGAAAATATTCGCGCACAAGATGGAATCACTATTATTGTCACGTTTCGGATGTTCATGACAAAAACATGCGAGATGCAAACGAGATGAAACCCAAGTCCAGCTAAGTTACAATAATAACCCCTTGGACGAAAAGAACTCCCACCAAAGGATAGGTAGATTAGCAGTATTCAATGGCTTTAAAGAATCTGAATTTGACAGGAGACTATTTTTTCCTCATACTGATCACTGGCACAACAGAGACATCTATCCACCAGATTTTATCAAAAAAAATGACAAATATAGTGAATTTTCATGAGCAGTATGTGTGGTCAGACTCCAATCTCGACCACCCGATTTACCGTGTTAAAAGAAGAAAGTACATGACGAAAATGTATATTTTGGGACAAAAAATCTATGATATCACAATGCTACTTGACGGCGAAGAAGATGAAACATAAGGTGGGAACAAAGCCTCTCATTTGAAGATACAGAGAATAAATAATAAATAAATAAATAAATATCAAATCATAATAAATATTTTGTCAAAATATTATATCAACTAAGTGTTGCAAAATATTGGGAAATTATGTGCCGTGTGTGTATTAAGCAAATGTGTGTGATGTATATTAAAAGCCTTGTACGATAAATAAGGGGGCTTGGAGAGTGTTATAAATTAGTAAAAATATTAAAATTTCCCTACTAAATTTTTGTAATTGATGATTTAAGACTTTTTATTATAAAATGATATAAATGACTCATATAACTGAATTTCCTAAACGTGATGTAGTCTCCTTAATGTTTTCCTCCTGGTGTACCAATCTAGCATGACAACGGTTCAATTCTCTTTTCCATGTACTTTATAATTGGGTTGACCGGTGTAACCACAGCGGTTGCGTTTGCGATTGCGGGCGTTTGCGGATGCAGGCGGTTGGTGTTTTATACGTTATTAAGAGATTTGGACGACTGGTAAAGCGGTTAAAAATTGTTGCGTTTGCGGGATTTTTATGACTGGTTAACTACTAAATACAGCAATGCTTAGATAATAAATTAACAATATTTATATTTTATATAATTATAATAATATTAAAAATCATATTATTATAATAAATATAAAATTCTATTTATAAAATTATACTATTAAATTATTTTAAATTATAGAAATATTTTTCTTCAAATTTTTATAATATAAATTACAATATAATTTATATATTTTGGTATTTTTTATTTAAAATTAAACTTTTAATTAATTATCTTTATTTTTTATTTATATAGATTTTTTGCCAAAAAAAATTTACCTTCCCGCAAACGCCTTGAAGCGATTTGAAGCGATTTGAAACGATTTATAGCGTTTTCTATGATTGTTATAAAACGCCAACAACCGCTACCAACTGCAAAAGCTGCGTTTGCAGGTGACAGCGGGAAAACCAGTCAACCCTAGTTGCATTGCTGTTGAGTTTGCTTCAATGTTGGTATAAACAAGAACACTTCGGTTCTCAAAAGACAAATTTGCTGTAGTTTTTTGTTTTCTTCCCTTTTCATATGACAAATAGTCTCTTAAATACATTAGAGAGTGCATACAATAACTGCTTACTAAACAATTACGAAACGTGAAGAAGTGGGAGACAATCCCAGAATATAGGAGATACACGACATACCACATCCACATCTCTAACAAAGTCAATCTTGTTTTACTTTGGTTATGATCTTATTATATATGATTCTTAATTTTAAATGTCTCATTACCATTGACTGTTCGTTTCACTAGTTTCGTCAGTCCATTGAGCATACAAAATCTTTCGATTTAGTTGATAAAAACATACGATGGGATAAAAGTAACATCTTCTCATGGTGATCAATACGCATTGGCTACAAATCCAACCTAAGACGAGTCGATGAACCGCCAACATCTTGAAAAGTCAATTGCATTAGAAAAAACTCATACATTTTTTGAGAAGGACAACTCTATCGAATAGTCATTTTAAAATTTTTATCACCGAAATAGCCATTTTTATTTTAAAAATCTTAATATTCTTTTCAAATATTTTTAAAGCTAAACCTCACCTCCGAAACTCCAACCCACAACTTTAAATCCTAAGTGTAGATTAGTTAACCCTAAGAATATAAATGTATATTTACACCCTTTATAAAACCTATTTTAATCATTTTCTTATTGAAAACCATTTTTGTAACAAAAACCTTTTTAAGGCTATTTTATGGTATTTCTCTTTAGAGAAAATGTGATATAGTTGATTTATTGCCTATTAATAATTTCACAAAACTTTCTACATAGTTTCATATATTGAATGGAACATTATAACTACCAAAAGAATATTAACTTGTCATACATTCCTTGCTATCTAAAATCTGATTCAAATTTCTTCAGTTTTTTTGTGTGGCTTCTCTTTGCTTTGCAGTGTTTTTCTCAAAGACTTGCTTCCACCGAGGCTTCCAGCTTTCTTGGGCAACCGTGAGTTTACCCAATTTCTGCTTCAACCGGTCTAAGATTACAGGTAAAGCCTTCTTGTGGTCTTCTCTCACAATCTCAGACATATCTCCACTGTATAGCGTTTCGATGCATCTGTAGAACTTCACTCCAAGATCTTCCACCCTCATCTCCTCCTTTATAACTTTCTCAGCACTCTCCACTGCACTTTTAAGAGCTTCCATCAACATATCAGCCTCAAACATGTCTTCTTCGCATCTCTCAATTGCTTCTTCGTACTTGGTCAGTTTCTTAGGTCCCGAAGTACCATTAAAGTGCATCACAGAGTACTTGTTGTTCAGACAGTTCAGTTCTGGTTTGTGTGGGTTGTGTGACACAGGATATTGTTGTTCCTCAGGGATAAGCTTATAGCTGGGTGTCACTCGGTCTAACCTCCTAAACTTTCTCTGTTTCTTCAGAGTCCTCTCAATAGGTTCCGAGTGAATGATTCTTCTCTTCTTTCCTTCAGAAACATCTTCCTTTGGGTTCTCATCTACTTTAGCCCTAACCGCAGAAACATGGTAACCTCGGATCTCACCTTCTTGTTTGGTCTTTCTCTGGTTGTGGAACAAAAGGTGAATAGACTTGCTGAACAAGCTATGTGTGATTCCATTGTTATTGAAGGCCTCAATCAAGGACAGTAACGATTCCATCCCCGAGTGACTCAGTTGGTCAGTGACCATCTTACAGTAGCTCTCGAGTGACTCAGCCGTAAGCCCTAAATATTCATTGACGGACGCCATCATTCACTTCTCAGTCGCCTTTAACCTTCCGCTTTTTCAGTCTGTTTTTTTTCCTTACGTAGAAAAGCTTGGGACTCACCTTCTGCCAACCTATATATATAGCCAAAAGAAAAACGGATATATTTGTTGGATTAAGCTTGAATAAAGAGAAAGCTTGAGAAGCAAGAAAGAGACCTAATCCTACCGAGATATGGAAATTAGGTTGTAGAATATATTTAGGAGTTATCTAAATATGTTACCTAATAGGATTAGGAGATATTAAGCTCTATATAAGCATATGTTAGGATGTGACATATTGTTGTGGTGTTAAGAGATTGAAAACTTAAGTTTTGAGTTATTTTCTTAAGTTATTAATAAGAGAGCAAATTCTTATTAATCTTTGAATTATATATTTGGTATCAGAGCAAAACAAACAACCACATATCTCTACGATACAGAGCTACGCAGCCATGGGAGATCTTTCAGTCATATTAACAACAAAATCGAAGAAAGGAGAGATATCGTCAATCAAGTGTTCGATGCTTAACGCCACAAACTACACCGTATGGGCTATCAGAATGAAAATTCTACTCAAGGTCCATAAAGTCTGGAGTATTATTGAGGAAGCAACGAATGAGGAAGAAAAGAATAACATGGTAATAGCTTTGTTGTTCCAAGCAATACCCGAAGCTTTAATATTGCAGGTTGGCGAATTGGACACAGCAAAAAAGGTTTGGGATGCAATAAAAGCAAGACATGTCGGTGCAGAGAGGGTTAAGGAAGCTAGGTTACAAACTTTGATGGCAGAATTTGACAGACTTAAGATGAAGGAGTCCGAGAAAATAGATGACTTCACCGGCAAGTTATCTGAGATTTCTTCAAAATCTGCGGCCCTAGGAGAAGAGATAGAAGAATCAAAGCTTGTAAAGAAGTTTTTTAAAAGTCTTCCCCGGAAAAAAAATATATACATGGTGGCCTCACTTGAACAAGTACTTGATCTTAAAACCACAAGTTTTGAAGACATCATAAGACGATTAAAGGCCTATGAAGAAAGAGTATCCGAGGAAGAAGAAACTCAAGAAGATCAGAACAAGATTATGTATACAAACTCAGAAACTCAACCTTCTCAAGACTATAATGAAGACTATCGAGGTTACAGAGGACGAGGTGGCCGATTTGGACGAGGAAGAGGCCGTGGAAGATTCTATGGAGGAAGAGATACGTCGAGGATTACATGTTTTCGGTGTGATAAGATAGGTCACTTTGCAGCTACCTGTCCGGATCGATTGCTAAAAACTCCAAGAAGCACAAGAGAATGATAAGGAGGATACGCAAGATGCATATGAACTTATGATGCATGAGACTGTTTATCTCAATGAAGAAAATATTATGCCAAATAAATATGAAGAGAATTGTGGCGAGAATAACATATGGGACCTTGAAAACGGTGCGAGCAACCATATGACTGGAGATCGACGGTACTTCTCAACAATCAATGAAACAATTACAGGGAAAGTGAAATTTGGCGATGACTCTCGGATAGATAGCAAGGGTAAAGGTTCTATTGAATTTATCGATATGAATGGAGAATCGAGAACCATGTCTGAAGTTTACTTCATCCCGGATTTGAAATCCAACATTATCAGCCTTGGACAAGCAACGGAGTCGGGATGTGACGTGAGATTGAAGGGAGAAACATTACAACATTTTAGCTAAGACACGTGTCATCACTAGAATGCTTCTCAAAATTACTAGATAAATATGTTGATCCATTAAATATATAATATAGTTTTCATTAAACTAATTATAAAATTAATTAATAATGTACAATTTATGTGTTTCATTTTTTTCTTAAATAAAAGCTACAAAATTGACTAATATGATTACAGTATATATACATATATGAAAATAACTGATTTTAATAATAAAGATTTGATAATATTTTTTGTATTTTCCATTATTTATGTTTATTTTTATATGATTAACATAAAACAAACAATCATAGTAATCATATAGTAAATTACATTTTTGTATATGTATTAAAATTTTAATTTTATAATAATTATAAATTAGTAAAAAATATTAAAATTTCCACACTAAATTTTTGTAATTAAGGATTTAGATTTTTTTTAATTATAACATGATATAAATGACTCATATAACTGAATTTCCTAAACGTGCTGTAGTCTCCTTAATGTTTTCCTCATGGTGTACCAATCTAGTATGACAACGGTTCAATTCTCTTTTCCATGTACTTTATAGTTAGCTGCATTGCTGTGGAGTTTGCTTCAATGTTGATATAAACAAGAACACTTCGGTTCTCAAAAGACAAATTTGCTGCAGTTTTTTTTCTTCCCTTTTCATAAGACAAATAGTCTCTTAAATACATTAGAGAGTACATACAATAACTGCTTACTAAACAATTACGAAACGTGAAGAAGTGGGAGACAGTCCCAAAATATAGGAGACACACGAGATACCACATCCACATCTCTAACAAAATCAATCTTGTTTTACTCTGGTTATGATCTTATTATATATGATTCTTAATTTTAAATGTCTCATTACCATTGACTGTTCGTTTCACTAGTTTCGTCAGTCCATTGAGCATACAAAATCTTTCGATTTAGTTGATAAAAACATACGATGGGATAAAAGTAACATCTTCTCATGGTGATCAATACGCATTGGCTACAAATCCAACCTAAGACGAGTCGATGAACCGCCAACATCTTGAAAAGTCAATTGCATTAGAAAAAACTCATACATTTTTTGAGAAGGACAACTCTATCGAATAGTCATTTTAAAATTTTTATCACCGAAATAGCCATTTTTATTTTAAAAATCTTAATATTCTTTTCAAATATTTTTAAAGCTAAACCTCACCTCCGAAACTCCAACCCACAACTTTAAATCCTAAGTGTAGATTAGTTAACCCTAAGAATATAAATGTATATTTACACCCTTTATAAAACCTATTTTAATCATTTTCTTATTGAAAACCATTTTTGTAACAAAAACCTTTTTAAGGCTATTTTATGGTATTTCTCTTTAGAGAAAATGTGATATAGTTGATTTATTGCCTATTAATAATTTCACAAAACTTTCTACATAGTTTCATATATTGAATGGAACATTATAACTACCAAAAGAATATTAACTTGTCATACATTCCTTGCTATCTAAAATCTGATTCAAATTTCTTCAGTTTTTTTGTGTGGCTTCTCTTTGCTTTGCAGTGTTTTTCTCAAAGACTTGCTTCCACCGAGGCTTCCAGCTTTCTTGGGCAACCGTGAGTTTACCCAATTTCTGCTTCAACCGGTCTAAGATTACAGGTAAAGCCTTCTTGTGGTCTTCTCTCACAATCTCAGACATATCTCCACTGTATAGCGTTTCGATGCATCTGTAGAACTTCACTCCAAGATCTTCCACCCTCATCTCCTCCTTTATAACTTTCTCAGCACTCTCCACTGCACTTTTAAGAGCTTCCATCAACATATCAGCCTCAAACATGTCTTCTTCGCATCTCTCAATTGCTTCTTCGTACTTGGTCAGTTTCTTAGGTCCCGAAGTACCATTAAAGTGCATCACAGAGTACTTGTTGTTCAGACAGTTCAGTTCTGGTTTGTGTGGGTTGTGTGACACAGGATATTGTTGTTCCTCAGGGATAAGCTTATAGCTGGGTGTCACTCGGTCTAACCTCCTAAACTTTCTCTGTTTCTTCAGAGTCCTCTCAATAGGTTCCGAGTGAATGATTCTTCTCTTCTTTCCTTCAGAAACATCTTCCTTTGGGTTCTCATCTACTTTAGCCCTAACCGCAGAAACATGGTAACCTCGGATCTCACCTTCTTGTTTGGTCTTTCTCTGGTTGTGGAACAAAAGGTGAATAGACTTGCTGAACAAGCTATGTGTGATTCCATTGTTATTGAAGGCCTCAATCAAGGACAGTAACGATTCCATCCCCGAGTGACTCAGTTGGTCAGTGACCATCTTACAGTAGCTCTCGAGTGACTCAGCCGTAAGCCCTAAATATTCATTGACGGACGCCATCATTCACTTCTCAGTCGCCTTTAACCTTCCGCTTTTTCAGTCTGTTTTTTTTCCTTACGTAGAAAAGCTTGGGACTCACCTTCTGCCAACCTATATATATAGCCAAAAGAAAAACGGATATATTTGTTGGATTAAGCTTGAATAAAGAGAAAGCTTGAGAAGCAAGAAAGAGACCTAATCCTACCGAGATATGGAAATTAGGTTGTAGAATATATTTAGGAGTTATCTAAATATGTTACCTAATAGGATTAGGAGATATTAAGCTCTATATAAGCATATGTTAGGATGTGACATATTGTTGTGGTGTTAAGAGATTGAAAACTTAAGTTTTGAGTTATTTTCTTAAGTTATTAATAAGAGAGCAAATTCTTATTAATCTTTGAATTATATATTTGGTATCAGAGCAAAACAAACAACCACATATCTCTACGATACAGAGCTACGCAGCCATGGGAGATCTTTCAGTCATATTAACAACAAAATCGAAGAAAGGAGAGATATCGTCAATCAAGTGTTCGATGCTTAACGCCACAAACTACACCGTATGGGCTATCAGAATGAAAATTCTACTCAAGGTCCATAAAGTCTGGAGTATTATTGAGGAAGCAACGAATGAGGAAGAAAAGAATAACATGGTAATAGCTTTGTTGTTCCAAGCAATACCCGAAGCTTTAATATTGCAGGTTGGCGAATTGGACACAGCAAAAAAGGTTTGGGATGCAATAAAAGCAAGACATGTCGGTGCAGAGAGGGTTAAGGAAGCTAGGTTACAAACTTTGATGGCAGAATTTGACAGACTTAAGATGAAGGAGTCCGAGAAAATAGATGACTTCACCGGCAAGTTATCTGAGATTTCTTCAAAATCTGCGGCCCTAGGAGAAGAGATAGAAGAATCAAAGCTTGTAAAGAAGTTTTTTAAAAGTCTTCCCCGGAAAAAAAATATATACATGGTGGCCTCACTTGAACAAGTACTTGATCTTAAAACCACAAGTTTTGAAGACATCATAAGACGATTAAAGGCCTATGAAGAAAGAGTATCCGAGGAAGAAGAAACTCAAGAAGATCAGAACAAGATTATGTATACAAACTCAGAAACTCAACCTTCTCAAGACTATAATGAAGACTATCGAGGTTACAGAGGACGAGGTGGCCGATTTGGACGAGGAAGAGGCCGTGGAAGATTCTATGGAGGAAGAGATACGTCGAGGATTACATGTTTTCGGTGTGATAAGATAGGTCACTTTGCAGCTACCTGTCCGGATCGATTGCTAAAAACTCCAAGAAGCACAAGAGAATGATAAGGAGGATACGCAAGATGCATATGAACTTATGATGCATGAGACTGTTTATCTCAATGAAGAAAATATTATGCCAAATAAATATGAAGAGAATTGTGGCGAGAATAACATATGGGACCTTGAAAACGGTGCGAGCAACCATATGACTGGAGATCGACGGTACTTCTCAACAATCAATGAAACAATTACAGGGAAAGTGAAATTTGGCGATGACTCTCGGATAGATAGCAAGGGTAAAGGTTCTATTGAATTTATCGATATGAATGGAGAATCGAGAACCATGTCTGAAGTTTACTTCATCCCGGATTTGAAATCCAACATTATCAGCCTTGGACAAGCAACGGAGTCGGGATGTGACGTGAGATTGAAGGGAGAAACATTACAACATTTTAGCTAAGACACGTGTCATCACTAGAATGCTTCTCAAAATTACTAGATAAATATGTTGATCCATTAAATATATAATATAGTTTTCATTAAACTAATTATAAAATTAATTAATAATGTACAATTTATGTGTTTCATTTTTTTCTTAAATAAAAGCTACAAAATTGACTAATATGATTACAGTATATATACATATATGAAAATAACTGATTTTAATAATAAAGATTTGATAATATTTTTTGTATTTTCCATTATTTATGTTTATTTTTATATGATTAACATAAAACAAACAATCATAGTAATCATATAGTAAATTACATTTTTGTATATGTATTAAAATTTTAATTTTATAATAATTATAAATTAGTAAAAAATATTAAAATTTCCACACTAAATTTTTGTAATTAAGGATTTAGATTTTTTTTAATTATAACATGATATAAATGACTCATATAACTGAATTTCCTAAACGTGCTGTAGTCTCCTTAATGTTTTCCTCATGGTGTACCAATCTAGTATGACAACGGTTCAATTCTCTTTTCCATGTACTTTATAGTTAGCTGCATTGCTGTGGAGTTTGCTTCAATGTTGATATAAACAAGAACACTTCGGTTCTCAAAAGACAAATTTGCTGCAGTTTTTTTTCTTCCCTTTTCATAAGACAAATAGTCTCTTAAATACATTAGAGAGTACATACAATAACTGCTTACTAAACAATTACGAAACGTGAAGAAGTGGGAGACAGTCCCAAAATATAGGAGACACACGAGATACCACATCCACATCTCTAACAAAATCAATCTTGTTTTACTCTGGTTATGATCTTATTATATATGATTCTTAATTTTAAATGTCTCATTACCATTGACTGTTCGTTTCACTAGTTTCGTCAGTCCATTGAGCATACAAAATCTTTCGATTTAGTTGATAAAAACATACGATGGGATAAAAGTAACATCTTCTCATGGTGATCAATACGCATTGGCTACAAATCCAACCTAAGACGAGTCGATGAACCGCCAACATCTTGAAAAGTCAATTGCATTAGAAAAAACTCATACATTTTTTGAGAAGGACAACTCTATCGAATAGTCATTTTAAAATTTTTATCACCGAAATAGCCATTTTTATTTTAAAAATCTTAATATTCTTTTCAAATATTTTTAAAGCTAAACCTCACCTCCGAAACTCCAACCCACAACTTTAAATCCTAAGTGTAGATTAGTTAACCCTAAGAATATAAATGTATATTTACACCCTTTATAAAACCTATTTTAATCATTTTCTTATTGAAAACCATTTTTGTAACAAAAACCTTTTTAAGGCTATTTTATGGTATTTCTCTTTAGAGAAATGTGATATAGTTGATTTATTGCCTATTAATAATTTCACAAAACTTTCTACATAGTTTCATATATTGAATGGAACATTATAACTACCAAAAGAATATTAACTTGTCATACATTCCTTGCTATCTAAAATCTGATTCAAATTTCTTCAGTTTTTTTGTGTGGCTTCTCTTTGCTTTGCAGTGTTTTTCTCAAAGACTTGCTTCCACCGAGGCTTCCAGCTTTCTTGGGCAACCGTGAGTTTACCCAATTTCTGCTTCAACCGGTCTAAGATTACAGGTAAAGCCTTCTTGTGGTCTTCTCTCACAATCTCAGACATATCTCCACTGTATAGCGTTTCGATGCATCTGTAGAACTTCACTCCAAGATCTTCCACCCTCATCTCCTCCTTTATAACTTTCTCAGCACTCTCCACTGCACTTTTAAGAGCTTCCATCAACATATCAGCCTCAAACATGTCTTCTTCGCATCTCTCAATTGCTTCTTCGTACTTGGTCAGTTTCTTAGGTCCCGAAGTACCATTAAAGTGCATCACAGAGTACTTGTTGTTCAGACAGTTCAGTTCTGGTTTGTGTGGGTTGTGTGACACAGGATATTGTTGTTCCTCAGGGATAAGCTTATAGCTGGGTGTCACTCGGTCTAACCTCCTAAACTTTCTCTGTTTCTTCAGAGTCCTCTCAATAGGTTCCGAGTGAATGATTCTTCTCTTCTTTCCTTCAGAAACATCTTCCTTTGGGTTCTCATCTACTTTAGCCCTAACCGCAGAAACATGGTAACCTCGGATCTCACCTTCTTGTTTGGTCTTTCTCTGGTTGTGGAACAAAAGGTGAATAGACTTGCTGAACAAGCTATGTGTGATTCCATTGTTATTGAAGGCCTCAATCAAGGACAGTAACGATTCCATCCCCGAGTGACTCAGTTGGTCAGTGACCATCTTACAGTAGCTCTCGAGTGACTCAGCCGTAAGCCCTAAATATTCATTGACGGACGCCATCATTCACTTCTCAGTCGCCTTTAACCTTCCGCTTTTTCAGTCTGTTTTTTTTCCTTACGTAGAAAAGCTTGGGACTCACCTTCTGCCAACCTATATATATAGCCAAAAGAAAAACGGATATATTCCTAATCTTTTCTCTTATCTAAGCGTGTATCTTAATTATTAGTATTATCTTTTAATTAAAAAATTGGCTTTTTATCCTAATTCAACTGAATCGCAATTGGTAATAAACTGAATAAAACTCCTAAAAAGATATATTTGTGATAAATCCCTGATAGATTTGATAAATATTAAAATCATATTAAACATTAAGTTTGAATTATCAAGTTTTATATAATTAAGATATATACAACATCTTTGAATAAAAAACTCTCTACCTTTCTGTCATATCAAAATAACCCACACGAAATTTGGTGGATCTTTTCCAGTTACTGAAGAATGAGTTAACAAGTTCTTTAAGTTGGTTACAATAATCTTATTCATATTCCATGATCAAAAGCTCTTACAAGAAATAGAAGATTACATGAAAATGTCCAAATTGTTCTTTATTATTATTATTAGGATTGAGAAACCCACATGTCTGTAATAAGAAAATAAAAATTATTAAATCGAGAATGCACACATCCCACTGGTCTGGCCACAACAAGGTGTCATCCTTCTCTTAAAACATTCAAATAAGACTAGTAGTTTCAAAGGTGGCCAATTGAGAAACACGGCTGAATATTTGTATTAATCGAGCTTCACGTTTGAATATAGGAGCGTGTCCTTCGTCAAAGGCATGTACATAAGGAAGTACACCTGCAACGACCACGAGAGCACGACTGTCAACTCCAACGACTTATAGTTTCAATAATCAGATACAATACAAAACCATGATATGATTCTTTAGCAGGACACTTCAGTGGTAATATTCAACTATATATTGGGACTGGATAGTTCAGTGATTGAAGAGAGGATGAGAAATTATGTGAACTTACGACGAGGATCGTTGCGATAAGAAGGATTATTCCAGTTAACCAGGCAAGCGTCAGCCTAACAAGTATAACTTGAGCTGCACTTGGAACTCTCTCTCTACCTCAGCCATCGACCTTGCAGATGAATATTTGTTTAATGAGGGTCATTAAATAAATATTCAAAAGCTGTAACTTCAGGAACCAACAAAGAAATAACGTAAAGATTTTCCTGTACATGGCCGCCGCAAAAGTTTTCTAAGAACTTTCGTGTGACGAATACTTCTCCAGCAGCTTGCTAGTAACTCCTTGGAGCAACCCTTTGAATTAACCTCGTGAATACCTGATAGTGTATATAACCAAAACAATAATAACCAACCAGTTGCTCGAGATATCTCCATATAAAAGGCATGACCATAGGTTTTAATATATTCAAAGAACAAAATAATAGAAACCGATTATATTCATAGGATTCTTAAATCTTAAGAAACCAACCTCTAAGGAGAGGTGGAAGGGTTATGCAAGCCATGTTTCGGACACTGTGATAAGCTCTCAACAAATGGCTGCAACGAAGAACAAATGAAACATAAAATTAGAGTTATGATCGATACCAAGTTGATGTATGATTATAAAGAAAAAACTAAGATTATTATGATTTTAAGAGCGAAAAAACTGAGAATCCACGAAGAGCATGTTGACAACCATCAACTCGCCACCGTGTTATACGTTTCTGGCTTCCCAGAATCTGATCAGCCGGACCTCCATAATGGAAGAACAACAGATGCAGACCTTCAAATCAGCAAGTATAATAGAGGAGTAAGCCACTGAAAATAAATCTAAACCCACATTAAACTTACTCGTCCAAGCCCGTTTAAACTCATCTGAAACATTAACAAAAAGAAACAATTGGTAGTGAGTGAGACACATGGCCGAATTTGCCTTCTTTTCAAAAGTGATGTGGCGGAAGGAGGAGATACAAAAGTTTCTTTTATTATATACTAGTGGTTTACTCGCGATATACGCGAGATATTTACCATTCATAACAAAGCATAGTTAAGTAGACTCTGGTTAACTAAAATGTAGAATTGGCTTTCCACCAAAAAATGGTTTGCAATTTACTCTTTATGCCGGTGATATGTGAATTGGAGCATGCCTTATAAGTCGATAGTGTAAAAGCTGAGAAAAAGTGAAGACGATTGTTAGCGTGAAGTTTTAAATTGCATGTAATGGTCGTTTTAAATGGTGGTTGAGTGAATGATCTTTTTACACATTCATCAATCTAATTTTGAGTCAGTTTCCTTGTACGGTAAATGAAGTTGTTATTCCTAGATCGTTACTAATTATGCATGACCTCTCTCTTTTTATATTGTGGCCGAACATATTCCCATATTATGAAGAACTTGAATATACTTATATCGAAAGTTAAAAGAACTCAGAACATGGCGGGACGCAAATAAAAAGTGAAATGATGCTAAAACATTATTTTCGGAGCTTGCCTTGTAAAAACATTGTACCCTCAATAAGTATGAGGTGTGTGCTTTCTTAGGTATTTAATCAACAAATGATTCTTTAGATTACTTGCTTAAATCATAAAAATAGTTTTTTATATGTTTGTAAAACATCCAAATAAGACTAGTGGTTTCAAAGGTGGCCAATTGAGAAACACGGCTGAATATTTGTATTAATCGAGCTTCACGTTTGAATATAGGAGCGTATCCTTCGTCAAAGGCATGTACATAAGGAAGTACACCTGCAACGACCACGAGAGCACGACTGTCAACTCCAACGACTTATAGTTTTAATAATCAGATACAATACAAAACCATGATATGATTCTTTAGCAGTACACTTCAGTGGTAATATTCAACTATACATTGGGACTGGATAGTTCAGTGATTGAAGAGAGGATGAGAAATTATGTGAACTTACGACGAGGATCGTTGCGATAAGAAGGATTATTCCAGTTAACCATGTAAGCGTCAGCCTAACAAGTATAACTTGAGCGATAATGGCTGCACTTGGAACTCTCTCTCTACCTCAGCCATCGACCTTGCAGATGAATATTTGTTTAATGAGGCTCACTAAACAAATATTCAAAAGCTGTAACTTCAGGAACCAACACAGAAATAACGTAAAGATTTTCCTGTACATGGCCGCCGCAAAAGTTTTCTAAGAACTTTCGTGTGACCAATACTTCTCCAGCAGCTTGCTAGTAACTCTTTGGAGCAAACCTTTGAATTAACCTCGTGAAGAAATTAGATACCTGATAGTGTATATAACCAAAACATTAATAACCAACCAGTAGCTTAGTACGCAAATTATTCAGGATATCTGAGTTTTGAACTCAAGAGTCAAGACTCGAGATATCTCCATATAAAAGGCATGACCATAGGTTTTAATATATTCAAAGAAAAAAACAACAAAAACAGATTATATTCATAGGATTCTTAAATCTTAAGAAACCAACCTCTAAGGAGAGGTGGAAGGGTTATGCAAGCCATGCTTCCCAGAATCTGATTAGCCGGACCTCCACCGTGGAAGAACAACGGAGGCGGGCCTTCAAATCAGAAAGTAGGACAGAGGAGTAAGCCACTGAAAATAAATCTAAACCCACATTAAACTTACTCGTCCAAGCCCGTTTAAACTCATCTGAAACATTAACAAAAAGAAACAATTGGTAGTGAGTGAGACACATGGCTGAATTTGCCTTCTTTTCAAAAGTGATGTGGCGGAAGGAGGAGATACAGAAGTTTCTTTTATTATATACTAGTGGTTTACTCGCGATATGTGCGAGATATTTACCATTCATAACAAAGCATATTTTAAGTAGACTCTGGTTAACTAAAATGTAGAATTGGCTTTCCACCAAAAAATGGTTTTGCAATTTACTCTTTATGCCGGTGATATGTGAATTGGAGCATGCCTTAGTCGATAGTGTAAAAACTGAGAAAAAGTGAAGACGATTGTTAGCGTGAAGTTTTAAATTGCATGTAATGGTCGTTTTAAATGGTGGTTGAGTGATTGATCTTTTTACACATTCATCAATCTAATTTTGAGTCAGTTTCCTTGTTATTCCTAGATCGTTACTAATTATGCATGACCTCTCTCTTTTTATATTGTGGCCGAACATATTCCCATATTATGAAGAACTTGAATATACTTATATCGAAAGTTAAAAGAACTCAGAACATGGCAGGACGCAAATAAAAAGTGAAATGATGCTAAAACATTATTTTCGGAGCTTGCCTTGTAAAAACATTGTACCCTCAATAAGTATGAGGTGTGTGCTTTCTTAGGTATTTAATCAACAAATGATTCTTTAGATTACTTGCTTAAATCATAAAAATAGGTTTTTTATATGTTTGTAGAGGTAGCATGTGCCACATATGTTTTGATGTTGTTGAAGTGATGTAATTTTTGTTTTGTATTTGTAAATGTTATTAAGTAATATGGTAGCATGATCTTAAACTGCTATATATAGGAAAATAAAAGCATTTGATAAATTAAAAGAGTTAATTATGTGTTGCTTCATTCCTTTTCTTTTACTTGAAGAGGGAAGAAACATACCGAGCATTTTTACACACAAAAAAAAAGAAACATAGCGAGCAGTGTAAAGTTCATCTATTCAGGGAAATAAATACAAAAGGCTATCATTATATAATTCAACAACGTAATAAAAAATAATGAATAATCTGAAAGGGTGAAAATGACCTAAGCAGATATTTTTTCATACTGAATTTCAGAGAAACATAAGGAATAAGCCAAGAGTCCTTAAATTAATATGTTCATTGATGAAATAGAAATATTTCTACAGCATTTAAATTACAAACTATGAGATTCCCATCTTCTTGCTCACTGGTAGAAAAAAACTAATCTACAATGAGTGAGTTGTCTCATAACTCATAATTCCTTCTCTTTCTTTATATATGCATAACATTGATGTTGTTTTTCTTCTTGGTTTCTGGAGAGGATCAGATGCAAGGGTCTTCTGGGAGGGAAAAGATGCTTTGTGTTTCTGTTCGTTTGAAACCACTGAATGTGAAAGAAGGGATAAGGAATGACGACCACATGTAACTCCCATCTGAGCAACTGGTACAACCTTAGCTAGAAGGCGCTTTTTCTAATACATAGCTATAGAGATGCTTGGATAGTTACCATATGAGAACATGGTATTGAACATGTAACAGTCATCTACACTTTTAGTTGAAACAATGATGAAATAGGATATTTCAGAGAATCGATAAAAAATGAACCATACCTAGACAATATCTTACAGAGATCCTCACCCTCTAACAAACACCCAGCGGTGTGTTGCTAGCTCAACTCTTTTTAGAGGGTTTCTACTTGGCCTAAGAATCATGCCAACAAAATTATACTGCCAGGTTCAGTGCATTTAATTCAAGATCAACCCACTTACAATATCATATTTGCCTAAAACATCGATAACTTACGCTTTGAAAAATTTTCCAGTCTTGAAATCTAGACGTAGCCAACTTAAGCAGGAGCATGATATGAAGAAACTTTGTTTTAGAATTTTTCTAAAAAAAGCGAACAAACAATATAATGACGGAAACAACTTTTGGTTTTAGAATCCCTAGCAGCACCATCACTATTCAACATGATTCTTATATCTGATGCCTTACATGTGCTTGCATCATTGACCGTCCATCGAAATCAAGCTTTCCACTTGTCAGCTAGCCAAGTGACATAAAGGCACTACCATTCCCATATCTATCAAGAGCAGAGAAACTAGAAATCATCCTTTATTCTGAACAATGTAAGCAAATGTTACAAAAGAAAGTGAAACACCTGCACATAAGACATCCCACATTGATTCAGTAGTCTACAGTAAAACGTAATACCTCTATACTGAGAATTCCTTGAACGTGGTCAACACCGGCAATTCTTCAAGGGATCCACCACAGCGGCGAATTTACCCCCGATTCATTCCATTCGACTGACAAAACTTTACACCAAACCTGTGAGTCTCAGGAAAGCTCAACCCGGCACCACCACGACCATCTCCAACACAGTTGTCGTCGACGCTAGATTCCAGCTCCGGGAAGAAGTGATGGGTGATTAGTGAGTTAATTGAATCTGACCCTGTTTAGTCGACCAAAAATAACAAAAGTTTTATGTTCTTCTTACCTAAATTATAGAATTAGGGGATATGCCCAACTTCGAGCAACTGATCTAATTCTTGTGGCGGGTACTCAATATGAATAGTTTTTTTTTATTCTTCAGTATATTCACATGTCAATTCACCATTCCCAGAGCTCTTTTGCTGCGTACTTAAAATCGGTGAATCAAACAGGAATAATAAAGCTAAAAATTGCAAGCAACCGATGAGACAATAAGATCTATATATTAAATTAGAAGCAAGAAAACCGAAGCATATATATATATATATATATATATATATATATATATATATATATATATATATATATATATAAGGAAATCTGGGGAAGTCTAAAGAAGTTTTTTATGTTTGATTGTTCAAGTAAAGAAAGGGGTTTATGAGAGATTGTTAATGGGATTTATTAGATAAGAGAATGTAAAAGTGATAGCAGTAAGTTTTCTATGAGTAACAGGTTGAAGACGATGCGTCATTGAGGAGATGATAGAGTTCCATGCTATTGTGGACCAAAGGATGAGCTATACTAATAAAAAAAAAGTGGGCTAAACAAATGGTCCACTTTGTTCAAACAAAGCACCGCAAATAACCGAAAAAGAACAGGAAGATATGTGTCACGAGTTTCTCCATGCAATTGTTGATGTGGTGCAAGGAGGAGGGACACAAGCCAACTTTATTAGTATTGATATATAACCTATTTTAAGACTTCTTAAGATTATAATAATAAATTTATTTTTTTATTTTCTTTTAGGTCATAAGAATATTTGTAATTTAATTATTTTAAGTTATTTTTGCATTTCATTGAATATTGAGTATAGATTTGTATTTCAAAATAATATGTTTTGTGAGATCTCCCATTATTTTTATATTAATTTTCAGTAATTTAGTATCAAATTAAGTCAATTTGTTTTTAATCATTTACTTTTATTATTTTATTTATTTGATATTACTCTTCATTTTATACTAAATAAAAATTTTCCTGGAATTTTTCATATTTAAAATATTAAAAAAATAACTTGGCATATTTTATTAATAATTTAAATCATATTTGAACATTTTTAAAATTTAACTTATAAACCCACCTTATAATTTAACGTATGGATAATCAGTTCTGATTGAATGGAAGTTTGTGGAGAAAAATTCCAATTAAACAACTTATATGCCCCTTTCCTAAGAAAATATCAACATAAAAAGTGTTTTCATAAGTTAATTACTAATTTCATCAAGTATTAATGTAGTTTTTAATATATATTTTCATATTATATTTATTTAGTTAGCATTCATGTGTGTATTATACTATTATCTTCATATTAATATTTTCTGAGGAAAAGAAATAGTCTTTTTCGTCTACACATCAAGATATTTTGAATATATTTTATTAGGTTTTTTTTTTTGTGAATTCTTTAGTGATATAGAAGATATATGTACTTTCTTATAATCACACCAATTCTTTATATAGTAGAAATGTTTTATGTTTTATACATTGTAAATGTTTTTAGATTTTTTGTATTTGTTATTTTAACTAGTTTAATATTAATCTGTCATCTTCTTTTGGAGTAAAATGTACTTTGGATTTATTATGCCTAAGAAGAATTTTTTTTTTGTTAATATTAATTTTTCTTTTGATTTTCTATTTTACTTTAATATTTAGCATTTTAAGTACATGTTCATATGTTAATAGTTATATGCAATAGTAATTTCTTTCTATTTTATCTTAAATATTTTTCATGTTTGTTAATTTGAATATTTTAACACTAATTTACTATTTTATTTTGGTATTAAATTTATTTTGGATTCATTTAATAAGAAGACATATTTTTTTATTAATATTACTATATTTCTTTTGATGTTGCATTTGAATTTATAGTAATTAGCATATTAAGTAAGTTGTCGAATGTTACTGTTTATTTTGTTAGTTTATTTATATATATGTAATATTAATTTCATTTTTTAAATATTAACATTTGAATTATTGAGTAGAAAATTTAAGCAATTTCTTATAATCATATCAATACTTTTTATTGTAGAAAGTTCTTTTTTATACAGTTTAAATGTTTTTAGATTTTGTTTGTTTGTTATTTTAACTAATTTAACATTAAATTATCATTTTATTTTGGGTTAAAATGTACTTTTGATTTATTATACCCAAGAAGAATAATTTTTCTTTTTGTTATTATTACTATTTAGATTTTGATTTTCTACTTTACTATAATATTTAGGAGTTTTCAAGAAAGCTGTCAAATTTTAATATTTATTCTTATTAGTTTAATTTATATGTAATAGTAATTTCGTTTTATTTATTTTAAATGTCCTGTGTTTGTTAATTTAATTATTTTAATTTTTTTTACAATTTTATTTTGGTATAAATATATATTGGATTTAACATTCCAAAGAATACATATTTGTTTGTTAATATTAATTTTTAATTTTGATTTTCCATTTTACTTTAATAGTTGAGAAATTTCTAAAAAAACATAAGTTAAGTACCACTTTATAAAAATAGACACTATCACAATATATTAACATTTGAGTTTATACTTTAGTGATTATGGTTTATGGTTTAATGTTAAAGGGGTGGGGTTGAGTTTCTAAATTTTTTATAAATATTTAAAAAAACTAATTAAGTCTACTTTCATCAAAAAGTTAATGTATTTTTGAAAATTATCATTCATTAAAGGTAAATTTACAAAGTGATATCAAACTTATGGTAGAATTGTAATTTTTCTTTAATAGTTTGCATTTTTAAGTAAGCTGACAAATGTTCATTTTTTAGTTTAAGTTATATATGTACTATTAATTTCGTTTCTGGATATTTTTTTGGAACTACTAACATTTTTAGAAAAACTAGGTTGATGATTAGTCATATCTTAATTGGTTGCGGATATCCTCAATGGTTTATAACATTAACTTTTATATAGATCTGGATTAAAAATTTAATTAGCTTTTAAAAAAATATATAATTATTTATATTATATTCTATATATATTATTAATCGCTGTTTTATTTATTATATTATTTTATAGAAATATATCCTACAAATAATGAATTATTAAATATTTATTTTTGGTAGCTCTAAAATTATTAGTTATGTTTATGAAAATATTTATATTTTTTCAAATTGTTTTTTTTTTTTATTTTAAATATTGAATAGAATGCTCAATGCATGTAAAATATTAACACACCATTATAAATATTTTTATCATAACTTTTACGTGTTTTTTTAAATAATATAATATTTTACTCTATTTTGTAATCAAAATAGTTTTACAATTAATGAGTGATTGTTATACATGTGTGTGTGTGTGATAGTCTAATATTTAATTTTAATTCTTAATTAAAATAAATATTTAGAGGAACCTTAATTAATATTGAATATAACTCTTTAGATAATATATAAATTAAAATAACTTGACCAAAAAATACAAATTAATTAAATGTTATTAGTTTTAACCAATGTAACATAAGTTTGAATTTATTGTGATAATACTATAGCGAATCTAGAGTATTAGATTTATATTTGTATCGGTCTGATTATTTATTTTTATTGTAGTAAAGCTTGTATGATTCTATAATACTATAATGCAGTGCAATAGAATATAGTTTATTTTTGTAAGAAAAGTTATTATTTTGGTATTAAAAATAATATTTTGTTTTTGGTTTTTTTTTTTTGTTTTTTTTTTTGTTTTTGTTTTTGTTTTTGTTTTGTTTTTGTTTTTGTTTTTGTTTTTGTTTTTGTTTTTGTTTTTGTTTTTGTTTTTGTTTTTGTTTTTGTTTTTGTTTTTGTTTTTGTTTTTGTTTTTGTTTTTGTTTTTGTTTTTGTTTTTGTTTTTGTTTTTGAGAGTACATAAAGATGAAACCTATAACATAATTTGTTAATTGCTTTCATAGTTGCTAAATTTTAAGGATAATATAGCAAATTTCTTAGATAGATTCATTTTAATCTTGAGTTTTATTTCCTAAACGTTAGATTTTAGTAAAATTTTATTGATTTAGTACATATTTTATAATTACAAAATCTACATTTTTATGATTGTATAAAACATTACTTGAAATTGCTTGCATTAATTTATGATATAAAACGTTACTGTCCCAACAATTATATCATTTACAAACATAATATTTTTTTGTCATTTATGATAATAATAGATCTTTATATCATTTATGACTGGGACTATGATTTCTTACTTGCATTAATTTATGATATTTTATACTCCCTCTGTTTTTTTTTAATTGACGTTTTAGAGGAAAATTTTTGTTCCAAATTATTTGACGTTTTCAATTTTCTATGTAAAATTTATTAGTAATTAATATTAGATGACCAATGATATAATAGTTCCTATTTTTTATTGGTTGTATTGTGGTTAGGTAAACAATTAATGATGTTTTTGTTTAGAAAATAATAAAAAATTAAGTGTTTTTTAATCTACGTGTATAATCCTAGAACGTCAAATAAAAAAAAACGGAGGGAGTATTAAGATCTATTATTTTTTTATGTACTTGATAATACATAAAATGTTGATTAGAATCCTTACATAATATTGTTATATTGATAAATGTATATTGACTGTTTTTTTCTATCATTCTTTTATATTGTTTTATGCTAATTTATCATTGGTCTTCCTTATAAATTTTATTAAAAAATTAACAAACTTATTTGACATGTCTATTTAAATTTTTTTTCATGGGAAAATTTCAGTTCTATCACAAATTTGAAATCACTTTTCAAATTTACCATTAATGAATGAATATTTTTAAAAATACCCTAAATCTTTGATAAAAATAGACTAAACTAATTTTTCTAAACATTTATAAAAAAGTTAGAAACCTAGCCCCATCTTTTTAACACTAAACTCTAAACAATGATAACTAAAGTGTGTTTAAATGTTAATATATTTTTGATTAAGAATATTTTAAAAAGTGATACTTAACTTGTGGTATTATTAGCAATTTCTCTTTTTCATCTATTTTATAAACATTATTCTCAAAATATGTTTTTTTTGTAGAAACTCATCTGAGGACGTCTTAGATTGTATATTTTTATGAAGTGAATCAGACTAAAGGTATATAAGAATTCATCATGCACTTTGCTCTTGTAACGATCAATTAAAACATCTTGTTGATTACACCATGTTACGTTTGTTTCCATATGGCTTATTTTATTAGTTTTAATGAAAGTGTTGCTTGTAACCGAATAAAAAAATGTGTCAAAACGTAAGATAATAGTGTTATTTAAAATTTTATTTTTTATGAATTACTAAATTTTTTCAATTAATTTTGTTGATTAAGAAATAATTTTACATTCATCAATACAATGTGGTTTACTTTTAATATCCACTTTTTTTTTTTTTAAATTCGATGATGATAACCAAAAACTCAGATGGCTTAATACAGTGCCGGCCTTATAAATATATGGGCCAGAAGTCAAAAAAAAAATATTGACAGCTAATATATATTGTCTAAAGAATTTTCTTTAAAAAAAAATTGCATTGGAGATGTCCAACATGTAACCCCTAACCAAAATGTCATAACCATAACCAAAACCATTAAACTAAAGGGAACAACTAACGAAAGTGAGCCGAAAATTTATATTTATTATAGGCTCGAAGCTGAAGCTTCTAATGCTTCTTGCCAGGGCCGCCTCTGGCTTAATAGAAAGGAACAAATTGGAATTAATCAATATTTCATTTTTCTTAGAAACTTTTTAACCTATAATAATTTAGTTGATTCTTGTAACATATAATGCTTTAGAAATAATAAAAGTATATACTAAAATTCATATTAATTTTATTTTATTTGTTATTTGAATGATTCTGTTTTTTAGTTTAGTTTATAGTAATCCTATTTTTCAATGAGAGTTTTTCAAATATGACTCAAAACTTAGAGTCAACCTCAAAACTAACCCATGCATTTTGAAATTTTCATTTGTTTTATTCACCCTAGAAATTCGATTTTTTCACGAAAATACCATTGCTTTTTTTTTTTTTTGAAAATGAATGTTTACTCTATCATCCCCATCTTCACCAAGTATTTACAATATTGATATTGCCATCAATACATCAACCACCATGAACAACCAATTTGAAGATCTTAATGCACCAAAAGTTTGATTTTTTTCTCTTCCTATCTCATTTGTTATGCACATAGATCACATTTCTTTCACGTTCTCTCTAAATTCATCCAAAAATGAAGATTTTGATTCCAAACTTTGTAAGTTTCATAGAGACGTTGACGTCATTACTTTTGGTTATTAATGAGTGTGTCACTTTTGTGGTGAAGTTTTGTGTGTTTGGAGAAGATAAGCAATTACCTCACAAGTTTAATGTATGAAATCATTTTTTTCAGATCTGTTCATGAATAAGACTTCTCTAGAAGTCTTGTCGATCGAGAAGAATTCTGGAGAAATCTTCTCGATCGAGAAGAATTCTGGAGAAGTCTTATGGTTAATTCATAGGTTAGTTTTGCAACTAACTTTTAGTGTGTTTTTAATAGAAGACTTCCCTAGAAGTCTTCTAACTTTTCTTTGTTAAAAAAACCGAGAAAACTTCTCGGGAAGTATTCTTGGATAAACAAGTTAGTTTTGCAATTGGTCAAAATTTGTCAAAAATTTAACTTTTCATAGAAGACTTCCCGAGAAATCTTCTTGGAGAAGACCTATTGGGAAGTCTTCTTTACAGTTATTCTTTACAGTTAGATGAAGTTTTCTCACTCTCGCAAGAAGTCTGCATAGGTTACTTTTGCAATTGACAATTACTAGTAAAACATTTAATATTAATCAGAAGCCTTCTAGAGAAGTCTTATCTGCAAAATTCAAATATAGTCAATAGCAAAATGAACCAAGATAAACTTCATGTGACAGTGATAAGACTTCCTGTGAATCTAAGAAGACTTCTAAT